>CM075195.1:2527500-2620000 GCA_037577475.1 Chaunax sp. Z400 | reverse complement strand
GATAACTTTAAAGAAAAACACCAGACTAATCCCACTGGGATGTGGAGCCCTGACCAGGACCAGGGGTTAGAAGATACTGACCCACACAAAGAATTAACAACAAAACGTTTGGGGAAAATTCTAACATTTTAGAATAACAGACTTAAAAAAAACAAAACTCTCCCATGCAGACACAGAGGGGTAAGACGGGTACAACATGCCCAGTAACTGTGACCAGTAACTTAATGTTAGTACTTTTAATTATCTAGGGAATGAATCTGTTGTTATTCATTTCCTTATTTTTACTGAATCAATGCTTGACACCAGGGCCTGCTGTGGGCACTTCTGTTAGCATAGAGATTCAAACTTTTTAATGGTGACAAATTGCTGGCCCATTTAAAATCTCCCATGACCCAAAGCAAGGGGTGCACCCCACAGGTTCGGCAGCATCGGCTCTGAGGCTGGTAGCTCTGACATTTAGTTTTCTCTGTCCCTTCTCTGGTGAACTACAAACAACAGCTCTGCTGCTGTCAGCTGGATCTATTCTAAAACAATCAGCTCTCTGTCTATTATTAACTGATGACTTATCCTGTGCTTCTTTGACCCAGTGGTCTGATTTATACACCCAGCCTGGGAGGACAAGAATAGGACACAATGGAGGAACGACTGAAGAGCATGACACTAACCAAGCTGCACAAACCAAGGCTCAGTTCTCCTCCTGCTGCAGAGCAAAGGCTGCACACTTCCACCTGTCTGAGACCGAGCAACAATAGAAAAAGGTCACAACCTCTGGGACTTTCAACAAAACCCTCTAAACAAGCTTTTACTTATAGAATAAAAAACAACAACACATCACACAAGAACAGTTTAAATAGATCGATAAAATACTTATAAGTGTTTTTCCCAAATATGACACAAAAGTCTCCTTTTACTGACTGCTGCAGTCTCTAAATGATGTCTCTAGTTCTTTGTAGACCCTTTAGCTGCTATGACCTGATGCACAGCCAGACTCCAGCTTCTGGCAGCGTTCCTGAGGAATCATAGCCCATTCCTAATCAACAAAGGCCTCCAGTTCCGGAATATTCCAAGGTTTCTTCAAATCCCACCAGAGATTTTCTATGGATTCCAGTCAGGCGACTGTGACGGCCTCTAGAATGATCCAGGACTTCTTCTGAAACTCTGAGGTCTGCTTTGGGATCGTCGTCCTTTTGGAACGTCCAATGACGGCCGAGCTTCATCTTCCTCACAGATGGAACTCATCTGACCCTCGACACGCTGCAGGTTTCCTGTGTCTCCTCCAGACATACCGCTGATCCAGAGGCCCCAAAAGTTCCACTTTGGTTTCATGGCTCCACAGAACAGCATCCCAACCCTTCTGGGTCTGATCTAGATGGTTCTGAGCGACTGGAGCCCACTTTTCTGGAGCTTTTGGGTCAGCAGTGGTGAAGGTCTTGGAGTTCATGGAGCCCTGATGTAAATTTAGGCCTAAACAGAAAAACCTTTGGGACTCCACTGATAAAGTCTATGAAGGTTGGCTCAGTGTTTCAACAACATCTGATTTGCAAATGTGTCTCTTATGAGGGATGATATTCAGGGGGTTGGATCATTCAGAGACTGCAGTAGTCAGTAAAAGAAGAATTTTGTGTTATTTTTGATTGCAAACAGCTGATGAATAGATTTTTCCAATAAATCTAATATCCAGTGGGGGTTGAATATTTTTGCTTCCAACAGTATGAACTGTTTCAGAGTGTTTTAAAAATGTTCGGGGTTTTTTCAGTTCACAATAACTCCACAGGGAAGGCTAGTGTCATGTGGTAAAACATAGAACACACTTAAAGATGAGATACATAAAATGATAAAAAACCAACCACTACATTAACAGACAGACACATTTTTGAGGACGTTAACATGTTTGTCTGCAACGACAGAATAATGTCTGTGTCCCACCTGCTGCCTCTGGTGTCGTACTGTTTCATGTTTTTGATGAAGTGGATCTTCTTGGCGTGTCGAGGTCTTGGAGACCCACCAGAGAGGTTACGAGTCCTGTAGAGGAGAGAGAGAGAGAGAGAGAGAGAGAGAGAGAGAGAGAGAGAGAGAGAGAGAGAGAGAGAGAGAGAGAGAGAGATTTAATATTAATTCAGTAAAAATCCTGCAGACATAATGAAGCCTTAAATAAAGTAGGACACACATGAGTTCCATGTAGTGCTGCTGCTTTAAGATACCAGAGGTGATCATGTGTGTTTGAAGGTCGGTTTTACGAACCGCAATCTGTCGCTGCGTCGACCTTGTTGCTTTAAAACAACCGACCTCGACATGAACGCGGGCCAAGGAGCTATAAGCTCGCTGACATCACAGCAGTTATGTAACATTTACACAAACTAATAGTTCACATTATGCACGGCGAACATTAATTCCATTTAATCCTTTCTACATAGGACTCAACCTCATGGCACACAGAGAGCCACAGGCCTTTAGCACATATGCTAACGCACATCAACACTATAGACCGACATGCTGCTTATCTGCAAACCTTCTGTGGCCCCTAATATTTAGTTTAAGGGTTTTTTTTCCTGTAGAAAAAGCATCTTAGTACAAGCTTCAGACCTTCAGCCAGATTTTATTTGATAGACTGAACCAAACAGATGATTTGATGATAAGATTTAAGGATTTTCATTCTGTTCGTTAGTTATTGACTGATTTTTGCATTTTTATTCAGACACATACAGCATATGGATGACAAAGGTAAAAATCAAATGCAGTTCATATGAGGGCGCAGTGCGAAGCTTTTGAACAGCTGAGATGAAAATGGAGCATTCTGATTGGCTGCCTCTTGCATTGTCAGTTGACTGATCCTCCGATGGTCCTGATGTCACTCTCAGAACCATCTTTATTGCTTTTTGTCACAGCACAATGATGTCATCTTCTTCTGCCCTGGACAGTCCTGGACTTTCTTCTACTTTGTGGCATGTAAACAAGATGGTGCCGCGGACCAATGAGCAACAAGAACACGTCAGAGCTGCAAGAAATCAAAGCTGGTTTGGGCTGTCAGACGCTCTTTCTCACATTGGCATCACTTTGATATTTTTACATAAGAAACATTGTTTTAAGGTAGACTACATGTTGTGTAATAGTGGCATTTAAGGCTAAAACAGCAGCGCCCCTGTTACCCGGTTTAGACAAACCCCTGGTTTAAATTTACTGTGGTATTCATATCTAAAATTTATGGGTGGATCTCATTTTATACATCATATGATAGGAAACCAGACGATATCCAGATCCAAAAATGGTATTATGACAACCTTAATACACACATTGTCATAAACACACACACACACACACACACACACATCCAGTGGGATCCAAACCCTGGAGGGAACCGAGCTCTAGTCCTTCTGCTGAGAAACAGACCTGTTACACAACTGTCAACTCACACACACATACATAAATGAACACATATGCTCACACACAGACACACACTCAAACAGAGCATCTGTCACAGTTTTTTTTTTTTTAGGGCTGACCTCCTGATTCCAGAACACATCTCTGCTGCTCACTATCTGACAGACACACACTCTTAACAACGTAGGGAAGCAGACGCTTAAGAGAGCTGACAGTGTGTGTGTGTGTGTGTGTGTGTGTGTGTGTGTGTGTGTGTGTGTGTGTGTGTGTGTGTGTGTGTGTGTCTGACGCAATCATAACATCTGTGTACTTGCGTAGTTACATTCGTCTTCTACTTCAGTCACGTTGAGGAGCTGATCGTTCAAAAATTCCACCCAAAAATAACATTTCTCACTGGATATAAAGTAAATGTAAAAGATATTATTACATGTATTTATTGTTTTTAACAGACATGCATTAGATCACTAAATTCACAGTATGATATATCACATTTACAGTCATGTAATGATTTTAACACTTGACTCAGCAGCTGCCTCCATTAAGCCCATGAATGGGGGCACCACCATAAATCATGACAACTGTGTCTCACAACATCCAACTTTTCTTTTTTTTCTTCTTTCTCTTTTTAATCTGTCTGCATAAATATTTATGGTTTATGCCAGAATTGGTAAAAAAACCAACCCATTATTTCTAAATTATATGCAGTTTGATCTTGCAGCAGATAAGTGTTATTTCTGTGTGTGTGTGTGTGTGTGTGTGTGTGTGTGTGTGTGTGTGTGTGTGTGTGTGTGTGTGTGTGACCTACACCAGCCCTCTTTGAAAAACTAGCCTATTACAATTTATTTTTTCCACGAGTTTTCCTACCAGCAGAGGGCACGAGAAATCTAGTCATCTGTGATGCTACCTTAATTAGCTATCCCAGAGCTCCTGCTAACTAGCCCCATGCTGCTAACTCTCTCCATCTGTATAGGTTTCAAAAGCTGGTTCAGTTGGTTTCCATTAAACCTGTTTCAGCTTGTTCAGTGGAACAGGAGAACCAGAAACCTACCAAACCCTTGTTCACAACCTGCCTTACTGTTGCTTGTAAATTGTGTTGTGCACAGTGGTGCAGCTAAAATACAAAACTGCATTCATTTCAGCATTTTTCTGATTATCAGTTTGAGTGTTTGTTTTTTTTAGTTTGATTGCAGAAAAAACAAATTTAAATATGCACTACTTTGACTCTGATACAGCTCTATCTAATGCTTCCTCCCGTCATCAACCGTGACCACAGTAAACAAAACTGCTGCCTTGTGTTTGTTGTGGAAGTCAGAGATACATATGAAACCCAAACACCACCATGTCTGGGTTCACAGCATTCTCCGGCGGCTCACGCAGGCAGCTCTGGGTGTCCACATACAGCTACGATAAGCTTGTCCTCCACTGCTGCATCAACGTCCTACTGACGCCCAAATGTGTGACGTCTGGAGAATCTAAATGCGAAATTCTCGCCCGAGTTAAAAAAAAAAAAAACGGAAATACACGACATTCACATCTAATCCTGTCTACAAGCGAAACATTTGGGTCGTATTCAGAGTGAATGCAGCGTGAAACTAGCATAGTTGTTTACACATCATGACTAACAGCCTATGAATAATACATAATATCACTTATACAAGGCTTCCATTACTGCCGATGCCGCATGCAGTCTATGACATCATCATAGCTCTTTTAATATGACCATCGTTGGAAGTCACCGCTGCATAATCAATCAAATAAATCATCAGCTGAACATCTTCCTGTTGTCCTGATTGGGTGAAGTAAATGTGCTGATGGAAACAGAAGACAGCATCCAATCCTTCAGATCCCTCAGTCATACGCTGAACACCGTTTGATGTCAACAGTGTCACAGCATTGAAACGTAGATTTTTCAACTGTTCCATTTAACAGGTTGCAAGAAAGATTAGAAGTAAAAAAAAAAATAGATATATACAGACCACAACAGTCTCAGCTGTCACATAAACCAAAGAGTCACATGATGGAATCCTCTAAGCATTCCATTTCCACGGGAACAGTCATTCCGCTGCTTTCCAGGATGTTGAGGAATGTTATGATTGTGTGGGAATGGAAAGAGCCCACTGGCTAAATACCCCTGACAGATGATAAAGATGACGATGGTGGCCGGTGTCTATGACAAAGAAAAATGTGGCCAAACGTGCGACATTCCAGCCGACACACTGCTGCACTCTGACTCTGCCTGTTTCAACAAAGCCAACTTAAAGCTCAGCTAAATCGATCTACAGACTTTATTTTGTCGAGTGGAACCAGTTCACAAACACAGTCCTGTACAAATGCTCTACTGTGCACCGATGTGTCATTTCTCTTCTAGACACTTAAGACTCCAGTAAGGTGATCTGACAGTTTTCAGTCGTGATCGAACTAGAATCTGAATCATGATCATGGCATTACATTAACTATTAACTACATTATTGACAAGCAGATTTGTGATGCATGAATAAACCAATAGAGCGATGTTGCCACCTAGCTGGCTATGCTAATTGGAAGAGCCTCTTCCAAGAGGAGTTATAGCAAACAACATGGCAGATAAGGATCTTTATGCAATACTATTTACTAGGATGCGTAAATAAGTATAAAACATAACACACTTTTTTTCCAATTATGTAATACATAAAATAATTTACAAATTTTTTTTTTACATTAAAGAAAATACTTATATACTATATTACTGCATACACAACAGTTTAGAGGAGAAAAACTTGACACAGTCAAGTATTCAAGTTGTAAACAAACAGAAAAACAAGACAGACAAGTGACAGGACAGCGGCACTTTAGGGGCCAATCAGAAGTCAGCTGGAATTCACTGGCCCCGCCCCTGGATCCGCCCCAGACCTCTAACCAATCTCTTCTCCATTTCTCACATGTTGAATGTTGTCAAAAGAAACCTTACAAGATTTCTGCAAATAAAAAAAAGTCTCCACTGACAAGAATATGATTTAAAAAAACATAATTCAAACAAGAAATTCAAAGCCAACTTTAGGTATTTCAGTCTGCACCAGAAAGCACTAAGGTTTGCTACCAAGCCCCACTCCTGAGTTACCATGGCAGAGTTAATCCACACTGGAATGATAAGTAACTCAGCAGCTAACTCCTCTCATAATGGGCAGCTACAAATAACAATTAAGACTTAACATCATGTTTAGATGGACCAAACAAACCCCCGCACACAAATAATGCCCCTAAAATTCTCCAGCAGGAATGTGAATGACATTAAACAGGATAGGTTAATTATAGAATAAACATCCCTTTTACTTATCGTTAACTTTGTTTCTCAGCGTCACGAACATCAACAATATGAGGGTACGAGTGCGACAGCTGACGCCAGTTCTCTCCCAGCCTTTCTAAATCTGTCCCAGTATCAGAGCTGTGGATCTGCAGACTCATTATCACAACAGTCAGACCAGTGGCCCATTTCCATGAGAACCAGCCTGCCACAGTCTCTGGGATGTTGTGGAAAGTCTCCCCTATGTGGGAACGGAAAAATTCAGTTTCCCTCACTGATGGGGATGATGATGATGACGATGATGATGATGATGTTTTAGATAAGAGACACACTGCCTGCATGTTCACTGATATCCTGATGAACTTCACCGTCACATTCTGATGAGTCAACAGCATGACTTAGAATCACTCACCTCCTATTTTCCACATGGATTTTTTTCTAAATACCATTTTAAAATGGATGTATAACAAAAGACAAATGGGTACTTGTGTATTTTTACTTTTGGTACTTTGAGTTCATTGTGATAAATCAAGTAAGTTAGTAAGTAAGTAAGTAATTAAGTAAGTAAGTAAATAAGAAAGTAAGTAAGTTAGTAAGTAAGTAAGTAAGAAAGTTAGTAAGTAAGTAAGTAAGTAAGTAAGTAAATAAGAAAGTAAGTAAGTTAGTAAGTACGTAAGTAAGAAAGTTAGTAAGTAAGTAAGTAAGTAAGTAATTAAGTAAGTAAGTAAGTAAGTAATTAAGTAATTAAGTAAGTTAGTAAGTAAGTTAGTAAGTAAGTAAGTAAGTAAGTAAATAAGAAAGTAAGTAAGTTAGTAAGTACGTAAGTAAGAAAGTTAGTAAGTAAGTAAGTAAGTAAGTAATTAAGTAAGTAAGTAAGTAAGTAATTAAGTAATTAAGTAAGTAAGTAAGTAAGTTAGTAAGTAAGTAAGTAAGTAAGTAAGTAATTAAGTAAATAAGAAAGTAAGTAAGTTAGTAAGTAAGTAAGTAAGTAATTAAGTCCCTGTTGTTTTTAGGGACTGCAGTGATGGATTTGACTGGGATGCAGAGTCATTTTGTCCAGTTTGAGTCATGAATATCACTAGAGTCAGATAAGAATAGCTCCTAAAATACACCAGTCTAAGCACACTGAATGCTGAAAATAGAATAAAACCGAATCTGTTTTTACTCAGTACTTTTTTTTTTAGCCTGATCTCAGCGTTGATTCATCTGTTTCCTTTTTTAAACTTCTGTCTATTCTTTCTCTTTTCATTTTCTGCTTTTTTTTGTGTTTGACTATATTTTTCTTCCATTTAATTGTCTTTATTGTAATTCTGTTTTATTTATTTCCACAGATAAAATTACATTTAAAAAATATGTATTAAAACATTCAATTAGTGTCTGTTCTCTCTCAAATCGGACACATATGGAGTCAGACAGGACTCCGGACTCTTCCAAACCTTTGTGCCAACTATGAGTGTAAATTCAGCAGAAATCTCCACTTCTTTCTTCCTCTTTATCGTATTGTTTCATACACCCTCAAACAAATCCCAGCAGTATACTCTATATTCCCATTTTATAATTTGGTTCCTTAGAAATTTAAATAGAAACTCGATCATCTGGACGAATTGGGTGAACTAAAACGCTTCTGTCTCTCTATCTGTCCTGTGAGCTGTGGACCAGAGTGAAGCACTGAACAGTCTGTGACAACACTACAAAGAAAATGTCAGATTATCCAGGAAGTCTGAAAAACAGCTATAATCTTCTCATCTAGGCCAGTGCCATTTTTAACCGTCTTCATCTCTCCCTCTCTTTATCATTCCAAAAATATCTACTTCCATTTGACTTAATGATCAGAATCACATTTTTAACAGCCACTTCTTCCCATTTCTTCCACACTTTTACCAAAAACCTTTTAAAGGATGTCATTAAACTGAAATTCTCCACTGAAAAAACCTGGATGACTTCATTTTAAACTGAAGGTTGACCTGAACTGACTCTATATCCCAAAAGTAAATATCAAGGCAAAAACAACTTGGGGCTGGGCTGATGTTAAATGTTCAGACCGGTTTGATATGAAAACAAACACTGGACCAGACTGCTGTACCAAACTTTACCACTAGCTGCCGCAATTAACTCAGCAGACACTCCCATTGAGCACATAAATGGGAGTGCAGCAGCGTCATGCTTTTATTTCTTACAACAATTATTCGAGTTATTATTTCTTCTTCTAAAGTTTGCCATTAAATGATATATAAAACAGGACTTCAGCTGAGTGCAACTTGTGAAACGATGTCAGTAGCTAGATTACAAACTTTACAAGTCAAGGAGTTTTACGCAACATGTTCCTGCAACTGTTTTACAATAAAAGTCTTGTTAGGAAATTAAAGGTCTCTGTCCACTGAAACACTACAGAGCTTGCACCAAGTCTGAAACAGTGACATTTTGATCATTTTCTTTTCTATATACGCTGTGATATAACAAAAATCCAGGAACTTTCTCATGACTTGGATAGCTCCATTCAGACAGAATAAATCCATATGGAGCTTTTTTTGTTGCGGATTTAAAGACGTGTTTGGTTTATTGACTTAGACAACGCAGATCCAGCGATGTGGCTCATACAATGATTGCAATATCCATGGTGAAATGATATGTTGTGCAGCCCTGACCAACCTGTCACAACCGATCAATCACCGCCCTGTGGTGCTGAGCTAATAGGTTATGTGCTAACAGCCAAAAGCTGCTCGATCGTTCCACATACACCTGACAATTTAATCACTTTGCATGGAATTAAACTGGTTTAAGCCAGGAAAAACCTACTCAACATAAAACAGAAGTGCCGCTAAGTCTTTCTCAGAACCATGAAAAGCTTTCAATGAATCAAATTCAAGATAAAGACAGATTCCCATCCGATTGTGTTGGTCTCTACACACTGACTGCAGGGTGGTGTTGTGATAAACGTCGTATTTTACACATTTGTGCTGCTCCTGTTGTACTGAACTGGACTTGAAGGTCCTGAATGGCCCTGGAGAATCAACGATGGAGGAGCCGACTGCTGCTTCCTCCTCACATAGAGCTTCTGCTGATCGGAGACAGAGCGGTTTAGCTCAGAATAAACTCTCTCGTACACAGACAGCACCGGTTCCTATCAACACACACAGACTTAATGTCTCTGAAGATCTCTTGTTCTGTAGGGACCGGAATCAGCACGAAGTCTTAAGGGCGTCCACCATGTTTGCTTTAGATTTCTCTCTTTGTGTTCATACACCAGCGACCTGAATGTGTTGGTTTGGTTTCAAACTTTTAGTCTTTCACTGTTTCCAGGGTTAAACTGTTGAAATCTAATCCTACAGTAGTCATACAAATACCTCTTATGAAGACATTTATTGGTGCCGTCATCTTTTAGACTCTGAAAGCTTCAGTAGTACCTGGATGGACCTAAGGCTGCAGCGGTCTGTCCTGGTCCAGTGAACAGGGCGGGGTGGAGGTAGATGGTTTAGATGTGTGGAATTACTGGTTTTGACCGCTGCCTTTTTGCAATCGCCTCCTCCTTTAATGGGCTCTCCTTTTTCATTTGGCTTAAAACCAAAATGTGCCATGATGTTCACGTCAATGGATGCTCTTTTAAAAGTTACTCACCTTGAGAGACGAACGAATCTGTGGTGCTAAAAGGAAATTAAACTGTCGACTCAGAGCAGAATAAACAAGACGACATCATTTAGGAGCACCAGTCAAACAGTCTGTCCAGCTTTAACTGTTCCACACAGATAAGGTTAACAGAGCCCAGATCAGTCTCAGAGCTGTACCTGGACTCAGCAGATACTCTCTGTTTGGGTATTAAAATCAGGATCTATGAATCTCACCTTTTAATAATAGGCTGGTTCTGTGTGTGAGAACAAAGAGTCTTTCACATTTCACCCTCAGCCACACACACACACAGACACACACACACACACACACACACACACACACACACACACAGACACACACACACACAGACACACACACACACACACACACACACACACACACACACACAGACACACACAGACACACACAGACACACACACACAGACACACACACACACACACACAGCAGGATGTAAGAACAGTCTGTCCACACCTCTGACATTTGTGGATGGATGTTTGATGCTCCACATATTGCACTACATGTGCTTGTGACTAAGCAACCCACCACCACCATCACTACCACCACACACACACACACACCACACACACACACACACACACACACACACACACACACACACACACACACACACACACACACACACACACACACACACACACACACACACACACACACACACACACACACACACACACACACACACGGCCTGTTGTGTGTCTTACATCACCAGATTAACAGACTCAGGGCTCGACATATAGGCTTGGCTGCCTCTCTGGGACGAGCAGATCTTTTTGTAGGACAAGTCTTAAGAGAACTTTCGTTGCTCCATCGCTCTAGTTGACCAAGATCCTTAACAAAGAAAACAAGGTCATAGATCAGATAAAAAAACAACAAACATGCTTAAACCCAAGCAGAGTTCATGACTCTCTGACTCAAACCAGTAAAGCAACCATTGTAAGAGCCCAGAGGTTAGCCTTCAGCTAATCCTTCAGCTGTGTTGTGAAGAACATGCAGATCAGATGTGTGTGTGTGTGTGTGTGTGTGTGTGTGTGGGGGGGGGGGGGGGGGGGGGGGGGGGCCTAATCCGACAACAGTAAAAATGACGACTGTAGAGAAGGTTGTGATGATGTAGCTAGTAAATAAAAAAGCAAAAACCAGAGGCAGCAGTGTACTCTACGGTGGCCTGTGAGGTCATTAAATGCAACAACATGTCTTATTTGTTGTGTCCTCAGACTTCTGTCACGTCTTGCTTGAATCATGGCTGCACTGCCCCGAACGATTCCCGATGGTACGGCTCCATACTGCCCCTCAGAAAACGCACAAATATGGATGAAATGAACATAAAGTAAACGCACAAAAGGCTCAGTCTGTATACAGTGTTGAGCATAAATGAGCCTTTAGATGAGAAGTGAAATGTCTTGTTGGTAAATACCTGATTTATGTGACAGACGAGGTGAATTAAATCTGGTTATATCAGAGTGTATGTAAACGATGAATATGAAGCCGTGTGACTCTAAGTTAATGGACTGCTGCTGACTTTACATCTGATAAATAATAAGGTTGAGAAGAAAGCTGATAAAGGTAAATACTAATTACTACTAACTAATAATATTCAACTTTAATCCACATTCTAATTATTAACCTAACCTAACAGACTTGACTGGGTTGTTCCCCCCCACACACCCAACCTCTCTACAGTTTCATGACTGCCGGCCAAGACGTTTTTGCATAATCCTGCTAACGGAGAGCGAACCAATAAAGATTTGAAGGAGGGATGAGCAACAGCACATAGCTGTATTTGTCTTAACGGCTGTCCAGCCAGTCACAACTCCTTGGAAATGATTCATGAGTTGCCAAACAGATGAGAAGAGATTGAAGTAGTGCCTTTACACTGTTGGTGTTTCGGTGTGAACCTGAAGAGGTTCGAGCAGATCAAACCACAGCAGATGATGTGATTTATTCACATGAGTGAGGTCACGGTTTGTGGGTGTGGAGGAGGGGATCGGGCCTCAGCCGCTGTTTTCGCTGGAGGAACTTGCGTGTTTAGACACACACACACAGACACACACACAGACACACACACAGACACACACACAGACACACACACAGACACACACAGACACACACAGACACACACAGACACACACACGAGGCATGAAGATGATGTCAGTCAGATTACATCTCCTCTCTGGGTTCAGTGTTAGTCCAGAGGGTGTGTCTAATCAGTGTTCCTGCTGAATCTGATACGTTTTTCTGCTTCAGGAATTCAGCTTGAAGGATTTCAACAAAAAAAAAATAGTGACAAAATGTATCTGCTTATGTTAGACTGATCCGCCGCTGCGATGCTGTTATAGCAAGAAAATGTTAGCGCTTTTGATAACAAATATTGCTACATTTCAGAGTTGCATATCATATCAGGTCAACCCAAAAGTAAGAGAGGGAACAGAGACAGATGGAGACAAGGAAGAGAAACTGCAAAGACAAACAAAAGAAGAAACCAAACAGAGACAGGCAGAAGGAAATGAAAGGAAGGCTGATTAACAACCAAACAACACTTTATTTACCCCACTTGGCAGCACTGCCCCGGCAGGAGGCGTCCTGACCAGACGCACCAACAACCTCAAGTGGCGCCTTTGACGAGAATAAGTAGCAGCTCTGCAACAAGTTGCCTCCGGAAAAATAGAGCCGCAACCTTTTTCATTCAAGTATTTTAGCATCTTTTCATGCTTTCATCGCGCACTGTTCAGACTGTACAGAAATGACGGGACTTGAACCAATGGACACGGTTGATGTCTTTTTTATAGAGAAGAAAACAACCTCCACAGCAGCCACACTTTGCTGTTTGAAACACTGCATATCATTTCACGACAGGTGCTTTCGTGTCACTTGAGGTGGCTATAAAGTCTGCTATAAAGCAATCTTTGCAAGAGAATAATATACCGATGGTAGTTAATGCTACAATGCTTATCCAGGCGGTTTACGTATTAGTGTTCTGTCATTTGACAAACTTCTCTGACGTAACCTATCAGAGGAGGTTTATCTGAGCCTGAGAGCTCAGCTGAGATCCTGTTAACTAACTCAGAATAGCAGTGTGCAGGGGAAACGAACTGAGCCAAGTGATACGAGGGGAATCCTCAGCGTCATGGTCGGTTTGGCCCCATCGACAACGTCTCACACACACACACACACACACACACACACACACACACACACACACACACACACACACACACACACACACACACACACACACACACACACACACACACACACACACACACACACACACACACACACTAAATACAGCTGGCACTGTATCAGGGGAGCCATTAACACCACCACACCCAGATCAATGCCTCTTTAGACACAGTGAAGGTGAACCAAACTGTGACCAAAGTTCTCTGCAATCACAGGTTCAATCTCTTCAGCAGCCAAAGTGTGTACATTAAGTGCCCTCCTCAACCACTCTGTAAAACAGCATCTGTTAAACAGCTGTGTGTGTGCTGATGAGCTGGCTAATGAAGCGGTTGGCTGGCTCATTGGCTGGCTGGCACGACTTCACAGGCTGAGCCCCGCTACAGAGAGGCTAAACAGAGCATGACTGATGATCGAATCTGGCGACGGCCAACTTCATCACACCAGGAAGTCTGTCGGTGAGGAGAGGGCTGCTTTTAATTTCAGCCACTTCAGCCCCAATGAGCATAAGAGAAACAACATCAGTGTGTTCAGCAGCCACAGAAGCTCCATCCGCCAAAACTTTCAAAATCATTAGCACTCTTTGACCAACCGCATAGAGCTTCAGCTGCTATCATAGAACAGTTGACTGACTTCTGTGGAGAACTGGGTTCTGGCAACAGCAAACGGTGCTATCCACATGTAAAAACAGCAATAGATCAATAAAACACATCACTGCACTAACCTGCAGCCTTCATTATTAACATTACACCCATTTACAGCAGCAATGACAAGTAGAGGTGAACAGGTTTGTAATCAGCAAAACCGTTTTTTATGTACAGGAAGTATTTATGTAAAATCAAACCAATAAATGTGAGCAAATGTCATCCGTCTATTTTAGCTCCAAGGCAATATATTGGTATGCATATTGTTATGTGCATACAAATGAGTAGAACAGAATATAACATAGAAAAGAAAAGAAAAGAAAATAATAGAATAGAATAGAATAGAACAGAACAGAACAGAACAGAATAGAATAGAATAGAACGGAACGGAACGGAACAGAACACCAGTGGTTTTTGGTATTTTTAACAGTTTCGTATTTCTCGTTTTGAGTAAAAAAATATTCTACTTAGGCTATTTTGAATGTGGAGCTTTTGTCCAGAGCGTAACTGTAAAAATATTTTACATATCTTCAGGAAATTGTGCAAATACACGTCAACCATATGAGCAACAACACACATATTATATTAATATATTATTATACCTATTCTTAAAATGATGCCAAAATGTATCTTTTCAGAATTCATTTGCATGATTTTGATATTTGTTTCTAACTGACTGCCAGAGACAAACATAGGTAACATAGGACAGGACATCTCCTGATGGTAAACAGCTCTTCTTCAAACAGCATGATGTTCATTTAGTAAATTATGGTGCAATTTAGAGTAAAACAGACAATAAAGTAGGGTATTTAGAGCCAAACTACCTCGTGATTGACAGGTCCCGACCGCAGCATGTCAGATCCAATCAGTGTCCTCCCCTGCTCTACCGTCTCATCCAAATATCATCACTTCTGGCTCCAAGATGTTATCCGTAACGCCAAACACAAGGCTTCGGAACGTTGGACCACAAGCCGACGGATGACATCACAGTGGGTTTACTAAGTGATGAGCTCTTATCTGCTGGTCACTTCCAAGCCTGTTGTTAGGTGTAAATGGGTCAAGCAGTTTATCGCTGCAGGGCTGACATCATTTGGTGATGACGAAACTGATCCATCCATCAGCGCTAACACAAGCCCAGCATGTCTGAGACACTGCCAGACATCGAGAACAAGCTTCATCCACAGACTCCTTTACTCACTTCCTTATAAATCTACATTTACACAGTCAATATTCAGAAAATCAACTCTTACTCTTTTTCTGTCGTCCACCAGCCACATTACTGTGTCTGTTTGAATTCAACAGACAAAATCTTTCAACAGAGACAATCCAAACTAATCCTAATAATATAGTAAACACCCAAATGAAAAGGATTCTGGGTTAATGTGTCACAGAAAACAGCTTGACTTCATGTTGTCTGTTTGTGGCTTTTAACGGTCTGCAGGTTCACTTCCCCTCTACGGAGCTACTACTTTTAAATCATAATAACATAGGTTCTCTCCTCTCTCTTCCATTTCTAATAAGATATCTGTAATCAAATGCTATAGAAATGTGGTTTAATGGATGCTGGAAACTGTAGATCCTCCTCTTGTATTTTTTTATAGGTATTTTATATGTAAAATATATTTCATTTAAAAAAAAGGTCTGCTCATTTTACATTTACATCCATCCATCCATCCGTTTTCCTATATGCTTATCCGGGGTCGGGTCGCGGTGGCAACAGAAGGGTATTCCAAACGTCCTTCTCGTCCTTAACATTTTCCAGATCCTCGTGGATGATCCCGAGGCATTCCCTGACCAGATGAGATTTGTAATCCCTCCAGAGAGATCTTGGTCTACCCTTTGGTCTCATCCCACTTTTACATAAAGCTGCAAATGTCTTATGATGCCATTACTCAATGTAATTTGATTTGATCTGAGTCCATTTTTGCGAATTCTTCACAAGAAATTTCAAAAATTCAACTTTTCAGATTTTGGGTCAAATTATCTCTCTACAAAATGCTCTAAATTGGAGCCTCATTCTACAGAAAGCTGTGACATTGTGCTGTAAATCTTGATATGAAAGATTTCTTCTTAATCAGAGGCGTATCGTTAACTTCCGGAAACAGGCACCCTCGTAATTGTACACAATACCTTCAATCCATTTTGTACCACCATGAGGAGATCATCAAGTATTGTTTCATTGCACCCAGGGTATAGCACACACTGTGATGATGTCACCACGATGATGTCATCACTTTCCTTGGACGTGCTCTATGCCTAATGAAGTAACACCACCTAATTCCTTGATTCTGGAAACCTACTTAGCATTTGGATTCATGTGTTTATCATCAGTATGAGTTACCAATGAAAACCATTTGGAATGACTGACTTCCTACATTATCGCAGCTACATATTGGTGGCAGTTCCATGTCTACACCCCTCTCTGGTACTATGACCCACAAGATCTGGATTGTACATAGTGGTGGAACATCATGAATTGTCCATGGCAGGGAATTTTGACCTATTATCATTATTTTTATGATATTGGCAAAATGTTAAATCTTGCACAAAGTGAAAAAGCGATACAGAATCTGGATCCGTTCCCTAGATCCGCTTCAAAATTTAAATGTTTTCTTCCTTGGCCAGGATCCGCCCTGACCCGATAATTCATCAATATCTGTTGCCAACTTTTGGAGACATCTTGCGAAACAAACATGACTGATCAGGTAAACCTCCTATTTTCATTGGAGGAGGAAAATATGAATGAGATGACAACTGATCCGAGTAAGTAAAGAAGACTAAAACAATCTGATGAAGTGCTAAATGCCAACAGTTCTCTAGATACAATATTATAGACAATATTTCGTCTACTTTTTGCAAGGACTGCAAGCAAGGAAAATGAGCACATGCCAACATAGTTATCCTTTACAAAGCAGATATGAAGATTTTTAGACGTTATTACAGCTGCTCAGAGATGAAGGTGCTCCTGAACTAATCCACACCAACCTCCAACCTCCCAATGTCAGGAGGCATTAGTCATGGACTTTATCAGAGCTTGTTCTGAGGAGTCACCCGAGCCTGTTTGAGTTGAGAGACATGACCCAGGACAACATGCCTGCAGTAAATTACACGATCTTAAAATAAAAATGACACTTAATTTCACTGGAACCACACCTCAACAAGACTTCCAGCATCAAATCCAGACACTGAAGTTAAACTGGATCAGTGCAGCTAGATCTCCATGAACATCACCCTCAAACTTTGACTCAAAGCTTCCCGCGATGTTTCAAGATTAATGTTATTTAAAAGCTGATCCAGCCGTAGTGGAGGAACAAAAACATCCGTGTTTGCTCACCTTTGTCGCGGCTCAGAGGAAACAGAGTTGCAGCTCTGGACTGACAGCAGTGTGGAAGACTTCCGCGGTCCCAGCGGTGACGGTAGCAGGCTGGTGTTGGACGGGGATGCCGAGAGCAGGTTACTGTTCCCCGGTGATGGGAAGGAGCCTCTGCGGCAGTCCAGCAGCACCTCCGCGCTCCCCACATCACTGAACCCCGCGTCCGACGGTAAGACGAGGATAGGCGGTACTGTGAGGAGTCCTGCCCTCGGTGGCGCAGAGGGATTTACGTTCCCGGAGGTCCCGGGCGCTGCCAAACTGGAGAATGTCCCGTAGCTGCTGTTGACCCCCAGCTCCGGGCACAACCCGGCCGTAGAAAGGGATTCGACTACCTCCAAGTCGGTGTCTTTGTGGCGGCGACTTCCTACAGTATCGGCTGAACTGCCGGGGACTGGCCGCCCGTCCAGGGAGATGTTACTGAGAAACAAAAGGGCGGCTTGTCTCCGGCGGGAATTCTCCCGGTTCCTCCGACTGTGGTCCCTGTTACTATGCGGTTTTTTGGTGCTTACAGCGGCTGTTATCGCAGCGCTGAGCTGGCCGCAGGCAGCAGCCGCCGCCATAGCTTCTGTCCCAGTGAGGAAGTCAACTAAAGGTTCAGCTCGAGCCCTGCTACTGTCAAATCCCTTTTACCCGGCTCGAGACTGCTGTACGCCCTCCTCAGCTCTCATTGGCCCATACGGGAATACGTAATGTCGTAACACGATGACGTATTAGTTTTGGGGAGGCGTTTAGCCACGCTGTAAAATAGAAAAATGTAAATATGCTGAGGAGAAACATCTCAAACATTTGTTGGCCTATTTTATTGTGCTTTATTATCTTTTCTATTGATTTATTTTTTATATTTACTTTATGAATTTTCAAATGGAATATCAACCAACATATTTAACTTACCTGGTCTGTCCCTGAAGCAATAACACTTGAAGTATTCTTATTTTTCAGTGGTTATTTTATTATAATTCCTCTGTACATCTCAGGATGCGCTGTCACTGCAGCTCTATCTGATTTGATTGGTTGTCGGTAACAAATTATGAAACCTCAGTGGATTTTCTCTGCAGTGAGCTGGGTGACACCGGGCTGGCTCAGCAGGACGACTACACTGTGTAGTATGACTGTTATCCTGCTAAATATAACCAGTAGGACACACCACAGTGTAATCCCCGCAGGCTGGGAGTTTGTGACACTCACCACTTGATCCCCTACATGATCTACCAGCCACAAATGAACTCCAACTGACCTAGCTCAGCTGGAATACACCAGGATGAAATCTGACTTCACTTTATTCTGTTTGATCTCCATGGAAAGCAAACTTTCATTTACACAATGTCATCTTATTATGAGTTATAATACATGCTGTTTTATGTGAAGGACTTGGCCTGGAGCTCATCTAGGAGGGGGATGAATAGAAATGAGACAGAACATATGACTAATATGAACATACTTTAATTAATGTGTTCATACAAATAGCCACACAACTGAGGTGGAAAGAAAGACAAATATTGATGCACTGATGTCAACACAAAGGAATGGGTACATTTACAAAACTATAACTTGGGTGTGGTCTGTTTAACTTGTGACTTGTGTTTTTCCTGGTTTAAATTACACTTTAGATTGGAATGTAGCTTTCTATGTTTGTGCAACATTATCATATGTCTATCAAATATAAAATAACATAAATGTGTTACCCCATGAATATAAATACATTTTATATGATAAATGATAATGATCAAAAAACAAATGTAAAATGCATTTTGGATTTATATCATATGTAGTTCAGCTGAAATAAAACATAACATGGGTCAACTCCTACAAAAACATAGAGTAAATGTATAATTTTACTGAGTAATATTCACTTTATTTTAATGTTTTTATATTCATCAATTTAAAAAAAGTGTGCAGAGTCTGTTATACTGTAAGAGTAAAATTAAAAACCAGAACTGATAAAAAATAGTGGTCTGGTATCTTTGACAATGCAAGGCTGCATATTAAATAGGAAGGAGGGGATTTTGTGTGTGTGTGTTTGTGTGTGTGTTTGTGTTTGTGTCAGTAGGATGATGATGATGATATGGCAGTAAATACCTCCACATGGCTGATTGCAGAGGTTACAGAGCCGTAATCCGATGACGAGGATTAAGTTGTCTGCAGCCACCGACACACACACACACACACACACACACACACACACACACACACACACTCACACACACACACACACACACACACACACACACACACACACACACACACACACACACACACACACACACACACACACACACACACACACACACACACACACAGCTTTTTTCAGTGAAGATCATCTCATCTCTGACTTTGACTATGGATTTTAATTGTCATGAATCCAAAGTCAGAAGTGTTTGGAGACCACAAACCCCTGTTAAGGATGAGCATTCTCTCCAAAGGGTCTCTTCTCCCCTCAAGTTCATTCCTGTTTATATGTAGTACCTGTATTCAGATTCTTTCACCTAGAACTTGGATCAGTCCATAAGTTTTGTTACTGGGGAAAAAAGCTGTTTCAGAGAAGTCAGCATTTGTCATTTTCCCGTTCTGCTCAGCAGAGTTTTTCCTAACTTTAATCACCTGTTCCCACCCCTGATGTCTTCCTCTGACAAAAGTTCCATATACATCAGTCAGGAACTTTCTGAGCTAAATGGCTGCACCCAGGGTTCTCACAATGTTTAAGAAACCAGTTTTTCTGTAGCGCTGACAGAAAGACAAACAGACAAACCAAGCTAAGATGGGAGGTACTAAAAGAAGAGCCTTTCATTCAAACCCATTTACTGGATTACAGCTCTGCCTTTCACACAGTCAGGCCAATGAAGCTGATTGTGAAGCTGGGAGACCTTGGATTACCAACAGCCCCGCTAACTGGATCCTGGATTTCCTCACGTAGACTACAGGTGGAGAGGATAGGAAATGTGGTCCCTGCTGAGCTCACAGTCAGGCTAGGAGCTGCTCAGGGCTGCTGCCTCAGCCCCTAAACTCTTCGCCCATGACTGTGAGTCCATCCAGGACAACAACATCATTTTTAAATATGCAGATGACACGGCCATTCTTGGTCTCATTGAAGTGAGCATCACTACTTACAGGCCTGTGTTCACAACAAATGTAATTTACTTGCTAGTTAAAAGCAGCCTTTTGGTCACCTCTGGTAGGTTTTTACTCACGTGTTTCATCGCTGGTCAAAATAAACATCATCTGTTCTTTAGAAAGTAATTAAACACACGGGTGCACTGACTCCCTGTCTGATGTTCAGTGAGCCTGGCAGAGGAGAGGACCGCGGGGCAGAGGAGCAGTGCATCATGGGAAGGTCATGAAGTGGGTCAATGCCGCACTGGGACAGAGAGAGAGTGACAAGCAGAGATTTGTTGTATTTATCTATCTATCTATCCATCTACTTTTATCTCAGTAGCAGGGATGTAAATCTCTTTTATCTCCATGTGGTGTCTGTTAAGTATTACAGTATTACATACCATCATATACTTGTAAATGTATATATATATATATATATATATATATATATATTTATATATATATATATATATATATATATATATACGTATATATATATATATATGTATATATATATATATACATATATATATATATATATACGTATATGTATATATATATATATATATTCTTCATTTATTAATACTGAAATGCATTATTTTTTTTGTATATTTGCAAGATTAGGGACCATTAAGAACCAGTGTGTGGTGTTTAGTGACATCTGGTGGTGACATTGCAGACTTCAACCACATCAATTGCCATCCAATCACCCGGCCCTTTTCAAAGGTGTAAGAGAATCTATGGTGGCCTTCAGGGTTATTTTTTAATTAATATTTTCATGCAAATTAATAATAAAAAACAACAACACCATAATAATTTAGTGAAATAATAAATTCATTGACTAATTTACATTCACAGATTCTTTATTCAAGCTCCACTAATTTTTACACATCAAAATCTAAAGGACAGAAAGAACTTTGTGACTCCTGAACAAATCATCTACATGTTTTTACATGTTTTATGATATTTGTTGTGTGATAATCTTGATGTTTATTAAAATAAATTGAATTAAGGCAACTTAAGTTTACTTTGCAATGTTTTATTAAACACCTTTGTTTGTTTCATTTGTTGTCCAGTGGTCTTTCTGCATTAATTACACTTTAAAACAGCATTAAAGAAGCTCTCAGACTATTTATATTTACATTTATGTCTCATAATGGGGTGGATGTGAGCTCCCCCTCCTGCTCAGGTGTTCATGTTGATGCCTGAATTCAAGGATGTTGCCCTCCATTCCTCCATCAGAGGTAGTAGTCTTCCTCCTCAATGTCTCCATGCGTGTCCTGGAAGCCGAGCGCCTGGATGTCGTGGGTGATGTCAGAGATGCGTCGGTTGAATTCCTGAGATCCTGAGGCCAGGGAGCAGTTGTCATACCTGCTGGTGAAAAAACAGCTTGTCTAAATCTCTTTGACTTCTTGCTTATTCAAATGTGAAGGGTGTGGTTTTGCAGGAAATTCAGTTATTTCTCTATTAAAAGGAATTAAAACATGTTTTTGTTTGTACTAAGAGTTGACCCAGAGGATTCACTCTGAACTAGTTTTGCATTAAAGTAAAACATAACCAAAACCTACATGAACAATATAATAACTTTATTAAACATCATCTGAACTCTCAACATGAATCAAAAGCTGTGACCAACACAGTATCAAAAAGGCCATCACTTCTTATACTGCAACATTAAGTGTCTGAAATATCTTTTATTGTTGACTTAATTTTTAAAAATTTTGTGGATAGAAAATGAAAAGCAAAGTTAAAGAATATGTGAAAAAAAATACAAATAAAACTAGAATGGCCCTCAGCAAAGCACAAACCTCCATGATCACCCAATATTCACTTTCAATTCCAACAAACCTAATTCAGTCAGTCAGGTTCAGTTCATGCCTTATTGAACCCGAACACTTCATCTGCACATCGGTGGTAATCGCAGGTTTCTTGCCCTTATTGTTACCACAAAAAAAAGACTACCTCTGAATGAAAACATTTTTAAATCCACTAAATTTGAATTTATTTGGATCCACACCAAATTATGCACTTGTAGTTTATTTAATCAAGATCCTTGCTTTCTTAGCTGAGAAATTAAGGAAAATGTAAAAAAAAACAACCAACCACCCGGATCTAATGAAAAAGAAAATTCCTGGATCTGGATCCTGATCTGGATCAACAACAACATTTAATTCATTCTATAAAATCATGATGCTTTTCAAGTAAACCAACCAAAAACAACAAGATAACCTCACAGACCAAACAGAGCTTCGAGAACATCATCCTGGCATACATACCCTCTCATGGCCGTCGCCGACATGTTGCTCATGCTGCGTTTGATGCGTCCAAAGCTGTCAGTTAGAATCCCACCCTCCCGGATGCCGATGCTCTCCAGGAAACTTTCAAACACCCCAACGTCCTTGTCTGGGATGAACGGACGCATGCCTGGAATAACATAGAAAGTGTAACATTAATGGGTGATGGATGGGAGGTAAATTCAGAGCTGACCCCTTTTCTGACTTATGCCCCACCCCTCCACAAAGACTCAAGGGAATAAAAAATAAAGTAAAGGAAAAAAAAAAAGTGGATCTGTACCAAAACTGAACGAGCTCTTTGCTGGTCGATGCCTCATCCATCATGGAAATCCATCCCATAGTTTTTTTTGTTGTAATCCTGCTTATTAATATAATTCAATATCATTGGATAAGACTTAATTGATTATGTGAACCGTACAGACACATATAGACACACACATAGACACATTGTGCATATTAACAAGATCAAAAACATCAAAAAAGTCCAGCTATAATGTTAAATAAAAGTGGGTTTGCTATTTGTTTGGTCTCTTCCTCTTAACCTTTCATAATAAATACACACCCAGCACACTGACCATTAACAGGGTGGGTGGTGAAAACACCGTACTATCCCCCCCCACCCCCGTCTCTCTGCCGCAGGAAATTGTGGTTTCCTAAATAAGAATTGGGCCAGAGCTGGTGTGTTTGTGTGTTTTTGTATGTGTCTCCCTCTCTCTCCCAGTCTGTGTGTGGGTGTCTTATATCTCCCACCCAGCAGCAGGAACTTGCGGTTGTCCCCGTACAGTTGCAGCAGCTCGGAGCAGAAGTGGTCGATGTTTGATCCCAGTCTGTATTCTCTCAGCAACACGGCAAAGTGCTGCAACTCCACCGGACTCAGCTTGTTACGCAGCTGCAAACACACACACACACACACACACACACACACACACACACACACACACACACACACACACACACACACACACACACACACACACACACACACACACACACACACACACACACACACACACACACACACACACACACATGCAGTCAACATGATATTGATGTGAATCATTTCAAGGGGTTTATTCTTCTAATAAAGTTCCTACAACTGCAGTAGAACTGTCTTAGGCTACTATTGATACTGTAGTTCATTTGTACTGTAGCTAACTGAGGGACTATTTCTCACCCGTCACCCTCACACACTGTCTGGTAACCCTTTACATTCAGTGTTTATGGATCGTAATGGGCAACAGTGAACACTGACAGTGATCATGTACTCCTGCATCAGCAGCAGAGCGGGGTTGCTGTCTCCTCCGTCGCTGACTGACGCCAGACTGCAATGGGAGTCCTGCAGCGACAGAGATGAACTCTCACTGTATGTCTCGCTGTAGTAGAGCTCAAAGGCCTCCTGGGAACCGTCACTGAGAAGAGGAGCAGATGGATGGATGTCAGTGGAAGGTTTATGGTAGCTACTAGCCAACAGCTGCCAGTGAAATGCCAATCACTCAACTAGTTGTCATGAGCTCTGCTAGCTAGAGTAGCCTGGCAAAGTGTGTTGATTTTGTTCCTTGATATGACTGTTTATAAAAGCCACTGACAGTGTTGGGGAATCACATACTGAAATACTATTTATACTAAGTATGACATATTAATTATGTAGTGGATTTCAGCTGCATAATACACCGATCAGCCATAACATTAGAGCACTGACAGGCGAAGTGAATAACACTGATTATAAGGCAACAAGTGAACATCTTGTCCTTGACAAGTCGATGTGTTGGAAGCAGTAAAAATGTTCAAGCCTAAGGATCTGAGCGACTTTGACCAGGGCTAAATTGTGATGGTTAGATGACTGGGCCAGAGCATCTCCAAAACTGCAGGTCTTGTTGGGTGTTCCTAGTCTGCAGTGGTTAGTACCTACTAATAGTAGTCTAAGGAAGGACAACCTGTGAACCGGCGACAGGGTCATGGGCGTCCAAGGCTCATTGATGCACATGGGGAGCGAAGGCTAGACCGTACTGTCCGATCCTACAGAAGAGCTACTGAAGCACAGATTGTTGAAATAAGTTAATGCTGGTTCTGATAGAAAGGTGACAGAACACACCACCGAAAAGTGCCTACAATGGGCACGTGAGCATCAGGAATCAGAACTGGACCACTGAGCAATGGATTGGAATGGTTTGAGGAACCCAACAACGAGTTCAAGGTGTTGACTCGGCCTCCAAACTCTCCAGATCTCAATCCAATCAAGAATCTCTGGGATGTGCTGAACAAACAAGTCTGATCAATCCACGGAGGCCCCACCTCGCAACTTACAGGACTTAAAGGATCTGCTGCTAAAATCTTGGTACCAGATAGCACAGCACACCTTCAGAGTCCATGACTCAATGAGTCAGAGCTGTTTTGGCAGCAAAAGCGGACCTACACAATATTAGGCAGGTGGTTTTAATGTTACGGCTGATTGGTGTATGTGGATTTGTGTATGCAAGAAATCCTTGGATGAGAACAAGTTTAGACTCCTGAGACTGGTCTTGTTCCTTTGGCGTCCAGATTCAACTCTGTACCCAAAGCTAGGGTAATGTAATATAATATAATATAATATAATATAATATAATAATATAATTTAAGTCAAACACAGGCATTGATCTGATCACTAAAGCCTCAGATCAGGACTAAATGTTACTCACTATGAGCTGCAGCAGCTAAACTCTGGATCATAACTGTAGGACATATCAGTCAGACAAGCGTTACCTGCAGGCAGAGACAGACAGAGAGCAACACAGCATTAATTCCAGAATAATGAAGTATGAGACCCACAGTCTTAAACCTCGCTAGCATCTCCATGGAGGCTGCAGTGTATATAAACGAGTCACACCAGAAGTTAAGCTAACTTTTTTTCAAAAGGTAGTGCAAGAAGAAAACTCCGGGGGCCATTAACCCTCTGGGGTCTGATTGCTGCTTGTATACAACATAATACAAAAAAAAAAACTTGTATCAAAATATACAGTACAGTATTTGTCCTTTTAGCAATATGTAAAGAGATAATCTGATCCAAAACCTGAAGTGAAAACACACCTGTACTCATGTGGATGAACTCTTTTAATTCTTGAAGTGGGTTTAGTCTTAGCTTCACAGAGGGAGTGGAATATTTGAAGAAAATAGTAGATAAATGTATAATAAATGTCTAAAAGCACATTTTGTAATATTGGTTTTTGCTGTCTGAAACTCTTCTTGCACCAGACGTTAGACGAGCTGCGATAAATATATTTCACAAACATCCCACAGAAAAACACACCCACAAATCCACCAAGCCACAGACAAGGAGGCAGAGAGCGAATGTTGACCTGTGTTGACCTTGACAGATGTTAAATACTTTAAACTAGCAAGACCAAAAACAATAAGAACTTAACTCAAATTACTTAAAAAAATCTTTGCTTTTTCTTTTATTTGCTCTACTTTATTCATACAGAAAGCCGATGTGTCACTCACTCCTCTGCAGCCAATAGCGGTCGGGCATGGTGTGGTGGAACCCCGCCCTGTCGACACACTCAATGGTTTGATGGCCATAAATGATCTGGAACATCTGACAGATGAGAGAACAGTACTCCTCTGCAGCATCCTACACACACACAGACACACACACATCATCAGCATACTGAATTAGTTATCACATCAGTAATACCTGTGACCATCTCAGCCATGTTAACTTTGATCAGGAGAGCTATTATAGTGCCTTGTGCAAGGGCACATAAACAGTAATAAGTGTGAATATCTGAACCAGCAACCACATGAAGCAGAGTTAGGGGGTCTGTTGTGATGAAATGGGACTGGAGTTTGTGAGCTTCCTCTAAATCAGTGAAACAATAACACATTAATGCAGCCAAAGCAAATAAACTATTGCTCCGGAGAAGAGGATAACACTGACCGAGGACCTCTCTCTTTCACACACAGATGAAATGACAAAGCTACTCTGCTGTAAATGTGTTGTAATGTTTCAGGTTATGCAACAAAGCCGAGCCTCAGTGTGACTATGTGTGTCTGTGTGTGCATGTAGATGAATGAGCATCATCGGCGTTGCCCTACTTTCCACAGTTCCAACATGAGAGCCAAATGATTAGTGAAAACCCAACGAAAGAGCTATTTCCTCTGGTTTATTATTCAGTCACTGCTGTTTTCTTTCTCGAGTCTTAATATCCGACTGGACTTAACATTCACTGTGATATTTACAAATCAGTGTGCTTCTCTAGCTGCACAGCTCCTGGAATGGTCATCTTGCATGGGCCAATAGTTTCATCCAGAGTCAAGTCATGTTTCTCTGCTGTTGGATGGTATTAGTTTAAACCTCCCACCACCATATCTACCATACTTAACCTCAGTATCAATGATTTATAATCAAACCAACTCTGCTGTCTTGTTGAAAGAATGCCCAAATCAATTAAATTCCATATTTACTTTTACCTTTACTTTCACCAAGGCATATTCTCATAGAGCATGCAGTAGTGTAAAGAAGAGCAGGGAGGCTAGTTTCCTCCACCGAGGAGGTTTTGTTTTTTTACCCGTGTCTCTTCTTTGGTTGGTTAGTTGGTTCGTCACATTCATGTCTAGCTTTTCTTACCCATGCTTCACCCCTTCACAGAGTTTCATGGAAATTGGTTCTGTAGATTTTGCGTAATTAGGGAAAATGTTGAAAAATATTTCAGGGTTGGTCCCTTTATCCGGATCCACTCCAAAATTAAACAGGTTCTTTCTTATACCCTGCACCATCCTTCCACCAAGTTTTAAGGAAATTTGTCCAGTAGTTTTTGCATAATCCTACTAACAAGCAAACAAACAAACAAGCCAACCAACCAGCCAACGGACACAAGTGAAAACAGCCTGATTTGCCATAAAGTCGAGTTCATGAGTTGAGTAACTTTGGGTGGGTCAGGTCACCCACCCTGTTCTCCACAGCCAGGATGACCAGGTTGCAGTAGGCATCAGGGCAGGGCGTTGGCTCCAGTGGGTTGTGGTTCCTCCTCTCCCAGCTGCCGTAGCTCTTTCCCCGTTCCCAGCTTCCCGTGCAGGCTTGCCGCCGCTCCCAGCTTCCCCCGCCACCACCAGCTCCACCTCCACTTCCTCCCCCCCTCCTCTCCCAGCTCCCACCACTACCTCCTCCCCCGTGCCTCCTCTCCCAGCTCCCTCCGCCACCTCCACCTACTCCCACCCCCCAGCTCCCGCTCATGGGTCTCGCTCTGCGGTTCTCCCAGCTGCCACCCGTTTTACGTGTCTGCTGCCTCCTCTCCCAGCTCCCTTCCACTCTCTTCCTCTCCAAACTCCCTCCCCCTCCTCTCTCACCCCCTCCCCCTCTCTCCACGTTCTGGTTTTTGTCGTGGTTACTCCTGGACAGCGACGGCCTCCAGTCGACTCCACAGATGGTGTGTCGTCGCTCCATTGTGCCTCCTGCAGGTCGGGGGTCAGTGTTACCGCTCATGGTTTGACGTCGGCCATCTATCCCTGTTGGCTTTTTCCTGTCCAGGCTGTCGTCCCCAGCAACCACTGTATCCACGTTCAGACCTGTGGGGAAATGTTGACTCCAACTTACTCATATCAAGAAGTAGAAGAGATGGTTCATATGCTCTAATTTGATTTTCACAATATCAGAAACAAAGGTAAGTATGCCACAGGACAGACATACGGTGTAGGAGGCAAGAGCCTGCTAAGTTATTTAAAGGTTTGGAGTACAGAATATAATCTAAGAGTGTGTTCACACTTATATTTTGGTTCTCGTGGTCTGGACCAGAGCAGAAAAACATTTTTAGTCCCGGCTCACTTAGCGTTCACACTGGCATTTTTAACACCGAACCAAAAGATACAAAACTAAGAGCTTATAAAACATATAAAGGAGTCAAGGTTCGCTGCAAAGAGACGGTGATTCACATCCTGTTCTTGGTCTTTGGTTTGTACTGCGTTCATATATTGGTCAAACCACACCAGAGTGTTTTTTTGCAAGTGGACCGAGACCCACCTGTTCAAGGAGTCTCGGTCAGCATGTTTGGTGTGCACCAAATGTACCAGAGTTCATTTTAATAGAACCAAACTTGCCAAGTGTGAACGCGCCCTAAATGTTCACAGTCATGTTTCTGAGTGGTCAAAGTGATTTTTGACATGCAAACTGTGTTTTAAATACATTTAAACTGACACTACTTCTGCTAAGAGGTGGTCTCCCCATTTCCAGCAATACCACAAGTGTCCATCTTTTACTGAAGGGGCAAGAAAGGGAGAGAGTGCAGACTGGTGGACATGGTCTGCAGGCGTGTCCTCACCCGTCTTGAGGATGAGCAGGTGCAGCGCGTCGTCTCTCAGGTAGGAGGCAGCGGCGATCTCATGTGTGGGAATCCTCATCAGCAGCTTCTCGTTGTCTCTCCAGGTCAGCAGCAGGCAGCGAGCAGACAGGCTCAGAATACAGTCCTGGTCCACGCTGGTCTTCAGCGGCAGCACCTTCAGCTGCTACTGACCAACACAAAGAGACATGTGATTATAGATCATTGATTCATGTGATTAGATGTGGGTGTATTAATTATTGTCAGCAACCACAATTAAATAGATGAATAAGCCCCAATTCATTGATTGGAAACCCAACATTAAAGGTTTACATAGGTTTAATAATTACAACTATGATTGATTATAGATTAATTCATGATAAATTAGGTATAAATTAGATCATTGATTATTAGCTATATACCAACCTTCACTTGGATTATTTATAGTTGCTTCCTTTAAGATAGACAGTGATTAGTTATATATAATTGATTACTCACCCTGGCTGTGTCCAGTAGTTGTAGCAGCTCGTCTCGGCTGGAAGGATTCAGTGAAACCGACACCCAGGTCAGGTGACCGAGGAACTAAGGTGAGAAGTTAGCTGGTCACATTGGTGATGTAACTACAGTATCATTTATTACATCATTTTGTATTCCAGGTTCTACCTTGACCTCCTTCTCTACGTAGTCAAAGATGAGCCTCTCGGGATGGATGAGGTAGTCCGGGGGGTAGAGAGGGACGGTGTGCAGCGGGCGGCGATAAACGCTGCCTCGATCCACCGACCTGCGGCTAGATTTTGACCAGACCAGCCGCTTAATGGGAGAGACAAAAGCCTGGGGAGGGAGGTTTTCAGTTGAACAGTTTGTGACACAAAGATACTTCTCACAGCGAGACATCTGACAGGAACCTTTGTTTTCCTGGTGTGTCATGTGTGACATCCTGGTGAAGAGGGGAGAGTGGAAAGCAGTGTGGAGGCCTGTGACAATGTCAGGGTGATTTTAAATATTTTTTTCTCTCTCTTTCAAACCAGCATCTGAATGATTTTTTGCTTGAATGGAAGATGGATGGTATTGTATTAACGTTGCAGCATCACGCCGGAAAGTGGGTTGAAAATCAGCATCCGGGTGTCATTTTTTTCATCCATCACTGCCGACTGGAGCTGATAAACATCTGTGACTGCAGCATCATTTGAGTGTGGTTACTTGTATGTACAGACATGTCTCTTTGTGTGTGTGTGTGTGTGTGTGTTAATGCAACACATCCTCTCGGCTGCTCCAGCAGAGATTGACAGGTGAGCAGTGATCTCTGACAGCTCCCTGCTGAGACTCACTGACAGCACCACACACACTGTTAGACTCCCACTGACACACACTAACACTCATTGATACACTTTGGCTTGAAGGCACAAAAACGAATAGATGTTATAACACACAGAGAAAAGAGAGGCTTATTTAAGAATCAGAAAGCTGTCCCGTCATTTCTGACTAACAAGGACAGATCAGTGATGAACATCTCTGTCGTCAGCCGAATCTAAGGACAAAGATGGTTATGAGGAGTTTTGTTCTTCCTCATGTTCCTTTCAGGAGGCAGACAGAGGGGAAATAATTGGATTTTATAATGAATTTGTTTAATGTACAACTTGCACAAGTCAGACTCTGGAACTAGTTAATCCTTTTCTTTTTTTTTTTTTTTTTTTTTTTTTTTTTTTTACCTCTGCCAAGGTCAAGGAATCAGTTCGGTTGTTTGCCTGTTAGCAGAATTACACAAATACTGATGGATTATAATGAAACTTGGTGGGAGGGTTGGACATAAACATACGAGATTGTTTTATACTTTCTTTTACATTGCTAGATAGACTGAAATAGTGAAAAAAAGTCCTATTACTGGATGGACCACTGTGAAACTGGGTGGAAGAGTGAGTGCATGAAAGCCCCTTTTCCACTGCATAGTAGCAGCTCGACTCGGCCCAACTCGACTCGCCTTTTTTGCATTTCCACTATAGGTAAAAAGTACCTGGTACTACCTTTTTAGTACCTCCTCTATTGTGGTTCCAAACAAGCCGAGCAGATAGTTTGATAGTCTGATTGGTTTTGCCAACTGCTGCTAACTGGACCGGGTTCAGGTGCCAGTGAACACGGCCGGATCTAGAGTGCCTCCGAATGACCTGAGGCCAGTTTGATGACAGAGAAAAGTATTGGCTGACCCAAGGTGACTGGAGCCAGAAAGCCGTTGGGCATCGGTCTGTCACTGGATCTTATGTTCGATCCACACCGGCGACAGCTGGAAAGTCCTTTAACATTGAACTAGCTGTGTTCAGTGGGTGCTCCCATTCAGGAAGTCATGATAACGGCATGGAGGGGGCATATTGCACATTAAGCATTAAGGCTATTGGCTGCTGTAAACACCAATCAATCTTCTCTATGACTTTATTCAAGTCGTTTTTAAGACCTGAAACAACATTGATGGATCTTTGGTTCCAAAAGAATTCAGTCCCAAATAATTCCCAGTTGGATGATGATGAGAGGTGAAATTACAGTAGCCTTGCAGGAGTCAAACGTTTAAACTAAAAGACAAGAACAGAAGCTACCGTACCTTCTTGGATTTCTTGGGTTCATAGTCCATCGTGGTTCATTCCCCCTCTGGAGGCTTCTGGGTCTGTAGTGGGTCGGCCAAGTCCTGATCCTGGTCGCACTCTTCCTGAATTAATTTTTTGTTTCAGTTTGTCTTTTGTTGTCCTCGTGTCCGTCTCTCAGTTGTTCTCTCCATCGTCCCTCCTGCGTCGCTATCAGAGTTATATCAGATTCTGTCCTGGCTGCTTCATTCTTTTTCTCGTTCTATACTGATTGTTCTTTTGAGACCCCTCCTGGGGCACCACACACACACACACACACACACACACACACACACACACACACACACACACACACACAAAAGAACAGAACAGGAAGCAGAGGAAGCTCAGTTCCTGTCCAAAAGGAAACTCCACCAGGGACTGATAAGACCTGTTCTGTCTACACTGATTATAGCGTCAAACACACACACACTCACAAAGTCACCACTAATCAGAATCTATAGCTCATATTGATATTAACTATGCTTGTAAAACACTTTTATTTGAGCTTTAGTCACTCTTAAGTGCAAACATTTAAGTCTTTTTCACAGTCAGTGATGTCACCCATGTTATTTTGCCATTAGATTGCAAAAAACACACATGCAGACAGAAGCTGCTCTGACTCAAAGGTGAGTTACACATCCTGAACACTGAGGATGTGAGGTCCACCATTGGCCACAGGGAGGCAGACAAGGGATGAAGAGTAACTGGAGGAGAAAAGAGGAGAAGTGGAAGAATGGAAAGAACCATTTCTCCTCAGCATGGAGGTAGAAGAGATGACATCAAAGCTGTGACCTCTCTGATACAGACAGACATGCATCACATGTATGTTGTATGGTCACATGTAGACAGACAGTAAAGAGTACATTCACTGTATGATCTCAGAAATGTTTAATTCTAACTCATACTCTATGATTGAAGTCAGAGATCATGATTTATATGGTCACTCTGTGCTGTTCGATCATCAAACCATGACCTGACTGCTCACGCTGTAAAATAGGCCCGTCGACCTCTGTGGATTATCGACAAGTCAATAAAGGTTTGTTTGAAAGCTCCTCGGGGACAGGTAGAGGTTTATTAACCGGAGAAGTTTCCTAGTGGAGGGTTCACCATGAGGCGGGAACGTGCTGCCTTCATCATCTGCGCCATCCTGTGTGCTCAAAGAAAAAGTCTCTGACATCTCTGGACTCACAGCTGGCGAGGAAGACGTAGGTTGTGTGGTTGGTTGGTTGATTTTGTTTGAGAGAGAATTGAGGTAGGTGAAACTGTTGGATCTAAACCCCAAACCAAGAGAAGCGTCACAGAAAAGCAGCGTTGCAACATTCTCCTGAACACTTGAAGAAGTTGGAGACTAGTTTAAAAAAAGATGTGTATATCAAAGCAGCTGCGTCCTTAAAAGACCCCACAAGGAAGGAGGACAGGAAAAATGAGAGGAAAATAAGGATGAGGGAGAAGTCAGCTGGAAGAGGATTGTGGGGAAAAACGATAGAAAGATGAACGGACACAGCCAAGGATGAGGAGGAAAAAGGGAGGATGTTGCCCAAAAGGAGGAGAGAGGTGAGGAAGGGAATAAAAGGGAGTCAGGGAAGGAAGTGAAGAAGAAGGGGAGAAAATAAAGGTGTCGTGGAGAAACGGAGGAAAGAATGAAGAATATAGAAGAAAGAGGAAATGAGAAATGGGGACGGAAAGAAAGAAAAGGAAAAGAGGAAGTACTGAAAGGCTAAAATGCAAAGAAAGTAGGAAAAGACAGAGAAAAGCAGGAAAGACCAATAAATAAATAAATAATGGATGATAAAGAAAAGAGATGAGATAAAAGAACGAGGGATGAAGGGGAAGAATAAAGTACAAGAGACGATGGAACATGCAAGTGAAGATGGAGACGGATAAAAAGGAAGTGAGACAAGAAAGGAGAAATAAACACATGGAGGGCTCATAGGATTAGATAAGAGAGAATACCTTTAGGAGAAAAAGTGAGAAAAGAAGGCAGAAGGAAGGAAGGAAACGAGAGAAAGAAGAGAGGGGAGGACTGTCCTCCTTATTTCTGTTGTTATTAAATGAAAAAAAAAGGAAGAGGAGGAACCGGACTGGAAATACAAAAACAAAACAAGGAAAAAAGAGAGAGAGGAGCAGCAGGGATTGTTGGATCTGCAGAGATGTTGGACAAATAAACAACAAATCCTCAGGATGGAGCGATGCCAGAGAGAGATGGAGAGATCAAACGATGTTGGTTTGGGGGAGAGATCTCACTGTTGCCTCAAGAGGAAAAGAGCTGAGAGGAAACAAAAGAGACAAGGAGGGAAGAGGCTCCGCCTACTCCGGCTTCACACCTGGAAAATCCTCCAAATACAGCGCAACCAGGTGGTAAGAAACAGCCAATCAGAGAGATTTAAATTCTGTTCCACTGCAGCTAATGCTGGACGAGTGTGTGAGAGTGAGCTTTGAAGAACTTGTTGAAATTAATTTCGGATCATTCTAAAATCTGTTTTGTGACTGTAACACAGAGCCGCTGAGGCTCATGGGTATTGTATGCATGCTGAAGATGACAGACGGACTGAAGCCAACAGAAGCACATCATCTACAAAAAGCAGTCGCATGAAGTTCCCAGACTGAAAGCTCTCCTCAGCCTCACAAATATGAAATATGAAATGAAAGTAAAGCACCTTAAAAACTGTACTTTAGTACATCGTGTGAGTAAACAGTTGCTTTCTATGCCTAACAGAAAACACAGGCACAGCAGTTTATTTTTGACGGCCATTCAGCCATGTTTACTACTGTTTTGTTCCCATCTACAGTTATCAGCACAGCTTGTTGAGTTCTTTTTTAACAGCATCATAGATATTTTCACCACTGTTTTATTTTTCTGCTCGTTCACTCGGAGGATGTTTAAGCAGCGTTATCAAAAACCAAAACAAAAAAAACATACATACTGTACATACAATACGTACAAACCAACATACTCATACACACACACGTCCTAGTATAGCGCCACGCTGGTATATAGATATATAGAATGAGTTAAAAAAAAAAACTATTTTCAGTTTGTACATCTTAATATAAGAATCATACCAAAGACATGGCCACCAAGTGAGTAAACAATAGATACATAGATAGAAAACAAATACAAAAATAAATAAACATAATTACTTCAATTAATAAAAGATGATATGAGTTTTTACACTCGTACTTTCTAACTTGTTCAAGTTGATATATATTCAGCGCAACACTTATTTTATCTCGACGACAAAGGACTGGGTCATCACCCAGAATATCAGAAAAAGCGAGAACTCGCCTCCAGCCCATGATTGGCCGGTTGATGCATTGTCTGTACATTAGCCTATCATGTTCGACATGACGTAGTCGGTGTTGATGTAGAGTCGTTTTCAGCACCATTAACATCTCGGTGACCTCCCCGCTGTACCAGCATCCAAAGGTTCAGGCAGGGCACAGACTTTCTATGAAGGTAGTACCGATAATCATTTTTAATTTGTTTTCCTGGCTGTTGATTTTTTCCCTTCAGTTAAAATGACAACAGTTTCCCACAGAAGAGACACACATATGTCCAAAGTGAGCTGATATTTAGCCCTGGTGTATTCACTGAAAAACTCCGCCACGAGAGCCCCGGGTCGTGAGGTCGGCCTCTGAGCCTCTGGTCATAGTTGCTTGGCTAACTGCAGGATCGTGGCTTGGGGTTGTCTTTATCTGCTAACGAGCATTTTGTCATCAACTAATCATAATCAGAAACACTGACATTTCACTGGTTGTGTAAAAGCAATAAAAGAGCAGCCATACAGATTAAAACATTTAGCTAACGTGATTGTTGGAGAAGTGAAAGTTATAACATCTTAACTTATGTTAGGATTTAGGAATGGCTCTTCCGTCACGTCTTTTTAATCCTGTCCAAACGCTAATTACCAACCAGTTAAGATCTGCAAGGAAGGACGTTTCTGTAATACTGCCCAACGTTCACACATGTTCAACAGGTTTCTGGATGAAACACTAGTTTTTAATTAGATATTCTCAGTTTTTACACTATAAACATTTTAATGTTTTGATTTTTGATGTGGATACCAGCTTCGAAAAGATGTTGCTTGTCATGCTTCATATAAACTAGAATCTAAATATCTATTTTTTTAACTGTGCCACAGTATTTTGTTTTTTTTTGTGCTCGTGTCAGTCAACCGTGAACCGGTGACCCCCTGAACATTGGAATCTTCTAAATGTTATTTGGGTTGTAATGTAAAAATCTTGGTTGCATCCACAACTAGCGGTGACCCATCACAAACTGGGAGCCTTCATCACTACACAGAACCTCAGACACATCTTCAAACATCTTGCAGTGAACATGCTCTTTGGGAAAGCACAGGGAATGTTATCAAATAAATGCTTTCTAGTGCATCACTACAAATCCTCTGCAGTCTAAAACAACCACAACACTGATTTAAATGTTTCCAAGACTGACTTAAAGAACTCTCACTTCATAACAAATCAAATCACCTTCAATGCACAGACTAACCCAACAGGTTTGAAAAGAAAAGTGAAAAGATCTCCAAAGACAGACTGCTAAAGAGAAATCTGTTGTGTAGCATGAGGACAGACGTTAGCTCTGATGCTAGTTTGCTTTTGCTTCAGGTTCTGTTGCTGATCAGGTTTGTCTTTCTGGGCATCAAGCTGCTTCTAATTGATGGACACACCTGAGAGCTTCTGCTCTCTGTGAAGCTCGTAGCTTCAGGGCATCACAGCAGCAGCAGCGTCAATGGAGCAAAGAGAATTTCTCATCAGTTCTTACCAATTCAGTTTTTTTTTTCTACTGTTGGTGTTACTTTGTAGTCCAAAGCTGAATATCTTCTTGGAATCAAAGGCCTGTACATGGTTTCATTTAGTAAACATCATCCCTTTTCAAACACCCAACAGCTGTAACATCAGACAGCAGCTATTCTAGCTAGCCTGTAAAGAAATGGTGCTTTGCAGCTTGCTCTCCCAGCTTTCCTTATCTGCTTTTGCTTTGCATTTATTGTTACATTTATTAATGCTGGATGCGCTCTCACATCCCAACAAACCATTCTAGATCCTGAAAGTCATTTCCTGTCATGCGCTGTTCTTCCCAAACACTGGAATATGTTTTCATCGCATAATGTGGTTGCTCATGATACCCCTACGTGTTAAATATTCCAAGAAAAGTGGACAACGTTTAGACTCTTAAGAGTAGATTCATTCATCACCTAACTACAGCTTATTACACTAGCTTATATCTGACATCTGTATTATTTAACTGTACATCACAGGTCTGTTTGTGGGGAGTTACAGCATGCCATATGCTTATAGCCACAGCAGAGGTCTTCTGATTTACATCCTTGTATCCAGTCCTGATCGATTTTTCCTTTCTCAGGGCTGGGTGTGACAGCTGGGATGTAAACAGTGCAACTTCTGCTATGGCTGCTTTTGAAGCACATATGGATGGGCGGCGGTTATGACTTGTGTCTCAGGCAAACCTTTCATAAACTTGTGTTCTCATGAGAGAGGAGCCCGAGGTACGAGACTACATATCTCTTTAGACACAACGGACAGGATCCTTAAAGGAGAGTTGCCAAAGTTTGCGTGGGACATGCAACCTCATGGAAGCCTTATGGTATAAAAAGACACATCTAACCCCTTAGATGTAAGCAAGGTTCCTAAACAGACCTAGACATCACTGTTCAACCAAAGCTGGCTGAGACGTCTACATGTTCCATGACTTGCAAATCACTTAAGCAATATATATTCGATGTGAATCCCCATTTGCGGCCCACATGACGATTGCATGTCCCGTGCAAACTCTAGCAATCATTTTCCTCTGTTGAGTCTTCAGGGTCTGAGGTTCGAGTTCATGCAGCAGACTGTTTTTCAGTGATCTCAAACTCTGCAACTTCATTGCTTTTACTTCTCATTCTGACCATGCAGGATGGAGCTAAATTTGACACTCCTTGGTCCCAGGATGAGAGATTAAATTTCTCACCTCCAAGCTTTTAGAAAAGAAAAAGATTTTCCCAGTTCAGTATCACTCCACTTACTTCCCACGGCTCGTTAATGCTACTTGCTCCCAGACTGCACCTTAAGGGGAGAGCCTTGGTCCCAGATTGCGCTTTACATTTTACAATCAAGTTTTGATAGCCTCTTTTCTTAAAAAGAATTGCCTGACACATTGTGTCTCTTCCACGCGTCTCCTGGCGAAGTTAGTCCTGGGATGAGACCTAATCTCAGGCTGAGCCTTGTTTCAAGACTGCTCTTTAGACAGTTGTCTCATATTCTAATACCTCTTTGCTGCCCATCATGCTACTCCTGTACTGTATCCTGGGGCTGACGGCTGACGTGGTCTCCAGAAGCAGAATGGTCTTGCGAAGGCGGCGATCAATAAAGTGTGCATCCCAGGCCGGGTATCGCTTTCTAGGGAGGTCGATCCGGATCACTGGTCCCTCCTGTGCACGGGATGAGGAGGAGGTCCTGTGAAGTAGTGCAGGGGAGGAGGAAGGGGAGGGACGTACTTGGAATACAGGCAGGCAACTGTCCCTGTCCCTATCACGTTCCCCGGGTACCGTCTCTCCCGTCTCTTTAGTCCTGGGGAGAGTCCTCGGAGGACTGGTAATGACCATGTCTGTTTGGGATCCTTGGGATGGAGTGAGACAAGCATCAATCACTCCCGCCACCCCTCCCGCACCCACCACGCCCTCATCCACACATCCCCCCCAATGTGAACCCAGAACAGGCCCATCAGGGTGCAGCCAGCAGTAGTAAACCAACATGAAGAAGGTTCCCAGGGCGAAGCTGCAGGCTACCAGGCACACCACCACCAGGGCGTAGGAGTCGGAGGTGTGTGGACCGCGGTAGGTGTACCAGGCAGCTGTCAGTGCCACATTCTCAGCCAGCGTCACAGAGTAGTAGACGGTCATACGGAAGCGGCTTGGGCCCTCTTTGACATTGAACCAGCAGAAGATGTAGATGATGCCCACCACCATGTTGTAGATGATCTCCTCCCACTTGGACATGCAAAAGTCGGTCTCGCCTTGGATGATCCAGAAAGTCATGACACACCTGAAAGTCAATAAAATGTACCATTAGTAATTGTATTGACCGTCCTGTAGATCTTGTTATGGCTGGTTATTATGTGGTTAACAAGATGGGCAAATTAAGAGGGACATGACAGTAATGACTGGGCATTTTTTTATTTTCTGAAAGAGAACACCTATTTCTGTATGAATTTTATTATTTCTCCACCATTACTACTGCAATTATTCATGTTACTATTGCTACAGCTATACATTTTCACCCTATAATTAGAAAATAGACTCTACCTCATCAAGGCAGTAAAAACACAACTAGATCATTCGCTCTGCAAACATGACGTCACCCATGATTTTATCTTTGTCTGCCAAATATCTTGAAAGTTTTACGACAGATTTTGCTTGGGTTTTGTGTATGGGTGGTTTTCACTTTCTTCAACATTATGAAATACAGTGTTTCTTTGAAATCGTAGAGGGAGCATTTATGGACCTTGGATACGCCTCTATGTTCCCTATAGCATAGCATCACAAATATAAATTAAGTGGTGCTTTACATTGTAAGTCTTGTTTATTGAACCTACTTGGTAAAAAACAAAAACAACAACAACAGAAAAGAACGTTTTGCTTGTGCATATATTTAGCTGGCAGCAGAAATCATGAAGCATGTCTGGAGTGGAAAAATGTGTTCAACAAGCAAATAATGTCAACTAACACACTGACACTGAAGCAAGGGGATGGTACAATTTGTACTGTATTGAGACACCTCTGCAATCACTATGAGATTAGCATGGCAGGACATCATTAGTTAATTTCATACAATTAGTGATTAAAATCCATGATCTGGGTATGAATGGAAACTTTGTATAGACGTTAATATTGAATGTCTGACCACAGAGGATCACATTCATTCAGCAGCAGTCTCATAAATCTATGAATAATCACAATGAGTCAGGAGTAAACATATAAATCAGCCACTACTGTTTTTTCCTCCTTCAGGGAAAGAAAGTGCAAAGAGCAGAGAAACGCCTCATGTTGGAACTGAATAGAATTAATGAGCACATATGAGCTGATTAAACATCTTATGGTATTTACAATGTTTGCTTACTATTTAGTTAGACGTTGCCATTTATAGCATTATGCAGGGAAATACACTCTTCAATAACTTTCTTAAAGTTCTAATTTTTGATACAATGGAATAATTTCTTGTATCTCAAGATGACTGATGCAACATTTTTTAATGTTATATTAATGGATATATTAAAAACTTATATTACTATATTTCCTAGAACTGAGAGAAAGGATCTAGAGCAGTCTCTTGAAAACTAAGTGTCAAATGCTAATCTTCTCATTGTGAACCTCTTTGCATCACGTCACATGTGGCGCACCAGTGGCTGACGATGAATATGCCGAAGTAGAGCTGGAAGACGGAGGCGAATAGGGCAAAGGCCACGGTCCTCGCCCCGATGGTAAAGAAGTGCCACAGCATCTGGGTGATGACGGCCTTGTAGGACATGGGCAGCTTGTCGTCGCGGGAGTCCCGCAGAACCTTCTGGTAGGAGGCAATCATCCAGGCCAAAGAGACCAGGGAGGCGGAGGCTGACAGACCTGAAGAGACGGATGGAGAGAAAGAAAAATATGAGGCTGGAAAGGAGGAGACGAGGGGAGTTACAGCGACTTCTAAATCAAGGGAAATGGATCGTATTGCCCCATTGCTTCAGACACTCCACTGACTCCATGGATCCTTTAGTTTGTAAAACATTAAATGAGCTCTCTTCTCCCTATATTTAAGATCTGCTTTCATTTTATGCTCCAGTCAAATCACTGCAGTCCTCCACAGCTTTACAAAGCTCCTTATGTGTCCCATAAAAGTACGGGTGAGAGTACCTTCCATTTATTAAAATATACTATAACCCCAGACTGTGGAACACTGGGTATTAGAATATTAAGCCTAAAAAAATTCAAGGGGAAACACTGTTGTGTGTGAATTAGCAATTTGTCCTGATGGTGGTGACAAAAGAAAGTTTGTCATCAAAGACATATGGGATCATTGTCTGGAGGTCATGAATATAAACATGAATTTTAAGTGCCAAGTTTGTCATAAAAAAAAAAAAATCACATGGTGTGAAAACTACTCTGAACTGATGCCACAATGCTTAAAGAGCATCTTTAAATGACTTATCAGTGATAAATGCTGAGGAACACAACATTTTACAGCCTTACCAACCAAGCAAACCATCACCTACAAACACACTGAATAAAACCAACATTTTTCCCCCACATATCTCATTCAAATAGACCTGAACCAGCCTCTACTTTAATGAAATGATCATCATCCCGCACACGTAACCGTTAAGCCTGCTGCAAGCAGCCCTGAGTGCAGTTTGAAACATTAAATATTCATGTGTGTTAATCAGGCAGTCTTGTCTCAAATTAGCCATGAACCTCACTGGGAAGGAATTAAGATTTGAGCAGAAAAAGAGCTGCATAGATTTTTAAGAGCTTAACATGATTTACATCATTGCATTGAAGAGGATTTGGTGCCTTATAGACAGCTGCAAAGAGTTCATGGTGTACATTTTGTCAGGTGTAACTGATTACAAGCTTGTCAGCTTGCAGATGTTGACAAGTGCTTTATTGGAGTCATATAATTGTAGATGTAAAAGCAGTATTTGACATAATGCATCACTTTATTCTTATTAAATACTGAGACACTGAGCTAGAATTTCAGGCTTTGCGTTAAAGTGGTTTTCCTGCCATTCAAAACAAATGACGTACTTGCACGTCCCTTTCTTGGCCAAAATTAGCTTCGGAGTTCCACAAGGGTCCGTTCTGGGTCCTCCCTCTATATGCATCTCGCCAATATTATTTCCTGCTGTGTCATCTATTTTATTTTTACGCTATTTTATTTTTACGCAGAATGCTTCTCTGCATGTACCGACCAGAATCATTAGAGGTCATATCCCTCCCATATTAGCTTTTCTGCCACGGCTCACTGTAAAATCCTGAACAGACTTTCAAACCTCCTCTTATAGAAGGTCCTTAATGACTGGATTAGACTTTCATTTAATTAAAAGGGACTGGTGCACCCTACTGACTGCCCTTCTAGTTGGATATTTTTGCACCATTTCTGTAGCTTCCTGATGGGAATGTTTCCGACCATTGTAAAACATTTGTGATCGGCAGCCAACATAAATGTGTCAAACTTTCCAAACTCCTCTCGCTCATGTGTCACACTTTTTCCCAGTGAAGCAGGGACAGCCTCTGACTCACCCTGCAGAGGGAGGACGGTGTTTCCGTGAATCATGATGCTCAGCTGGAGGACGAGCTGCGGAGCCGACTTCAGGAAGGCTTCCAGGAGGCGGAGCATGGTGATGTCGGCGCTCTCAAACATCAGCCGCCAGTGAAAGTGGCGACGGGGCCCGTTGCTGTGCCAGCTGCTCTGGGCGCCCAGGTAGAGGGCGTGGATGTACCTGAGGGCCACAGACAGAAGTAGATTTAATAGATTTTTAATAGAATAGTGAAGCATAGATCATCACCTGCATCTTCTTACAAGAAACATGCACATTGTTCAGTGTTTTGTTGTTGTTCTTCGACGCTGCTCTCCGCGGAGTGATAAACACCACAGAACATTCTGTGTTTCTGCAGTGAGATGTCGCCGTTCACCTCTGATGTGCTTTTATTTTTCTGTTTTCTTGTCTTTCAGTGGCAGCGATGGTCACCAGGTCAACGGTTACACGATGGAGAGAAGACTCGTGTTTTTTTTTGACAAATATTGATGTGAGGGGAGGAAGGGGCAGGACGGCACCTGTTGGTGCACTTTGAGGTCTGCATTGAAAATACGCTGCTGTCAGTGACGGAAAAACACAAGACAACATTGAGGAAAACAAGAATAACTCCTTTGTCACAAGTAAAAGTTTTAAGACTTTTTCAGGGACATAAAAGATTGTTTCTCACAGATTTTAAGCATTAAATTAGTGAAATCCGTGTTAAGACGGGCTCAAACTACAGAGTTTACAAATCCTGACTGACTTTGAAATCAGGTTTCATCACACATGATGAGAATCTCCACAGATTATCTCCTCTCAAATCTCAAACGTACACATGAGATTATAAAATCACATTTCATCACACAGTATACAGGGATTAGATTAAGGTTCAGTGAACGCACCGCCTCACGTGAGTTGCCAAGCTGCCGTAGCGATCGGCCTCGTTTCCAGCGACAAAAACAAGAAAACTGAAGTGTGGGTGAAGAAACGGTTGGGAAGGACGCCGTCAACACGGGGTGTCTGTCCGTAAGAGAGAACTGGAGGTGGGAACGTTAGCCTAAAAGGCTAAAGAGTTTCTTGCTGCTCCGTGATGTTCTCTCTCTTTGGCTCGACTCGAGGAAAATGCTGATGTAATCAACCAGGTTTTAAACATCAGACATGTTTGAAAATATCCAGATCAGCTCATATTGTCAACGAAGAGATTGGGACAATTGGGAATATCGGGGGCACACTAAAGTTCCAGACCAGATTTTTTCCTATGGTAGCCTGGAGGGGTGAATCGGATTGAAATCAGCCTGATTCACCTCCAGTGTCAGGCCAGCTGTAGTTAACACCTTTGCCAAGACAATCCATCCACATGACAGGTGTGGAATATCATTACACAACATGATTATTGCACAGGTGTCAACAAAGTGGTGCAGTTTTATCACACAACACAATGCCACAGATGTTGCAAGCCTTAAAGGATCATACAAATGATCTGAGAGGGGGATATTGATCGATCAGCTGACCAGGGAAAGAACCAAACCTGAACCAAACGGAGGTAATAATCTCTACTGAGGGATCAACAAGTAGACGTTGTTTCATTCAAAGGGGTCAGAACAATGGCCTGTATAATGTAGTGTTTGTGAGTGTATGGCAGGAAGGACTGAGGCATCATGGGAGAGGAGGACAGTCACACAGCAGGACGGACGGGTTGCGGAGGTGAAGTGAAGCTTGCTCAAGGAAAAGTGAGACAATGCTATCTTCCTGCACTTCTGCATCCCCAAGCAGATTTTAAATAGAGGGGTAAAAATAACCCACAACACACACATGCACACGCACACACACACACACAGACACGCACCACACACACACACACACACACACACACACACACACACACACACACACACACACACACACACACACACACACACACAGACACGCACCACACACACACACACACACACACACACAGTGACAGACAGGCAGGAAGGCCAACAAGGCAGCCTGGAAATCTGTAGCTCTGCAAATAATTTGCTGTCCAAGCACTGCTAGCACTCCTCCATTCAGTCCATAGGTCTCTCTCTCTCTCTCTCTCCACCTGTGTAACTTTGTTTATTTCTATCTCTGTTTTTATTAGATTTTCTATGATCTGTCCTTTCTTGTTATCTTTCTCTGTCCTACTGGTTTTTCCTTAGAGATGGAGATGAGTTGGTGGACTCTTGTGCTCCATCATCTTTTTTTAACTTGTCCAACACGTTTCTTTTGGATCTGCAGGACTAATGCCTCATCAGGGAATGTTAGCATGCTAACAGGTTAAACTGAGGCTATGGTTTGAGGAATACTCAGCACCTTCTCTGCATCACTTGACTTCATCGACCACATCACTACCCATCTGTCCCTAAATCAACATTACGTCTTCAACTCAATGTAATATTCCTCTGTATTATTTAAGGCTCATTAAAGAAAGGTAAAGGCTGTTGTTACAATGAAAACTAGACGTCACTCAGAGAGAGCAGACCTCCGCCATGGCAGCTCAGTTTCCCCATTATGTCCTTACACCTAAAAGCAACCGTCCCCTGATAGGCTGACCCTCATCATGTGACTCCTGCACCATGAAAACCTGCCTCTAGAATCTGGATCACATTGGTGTCATTAGTATTAGTTTGATAGTTATTCTAGAAAAACTAGATTTCACTGATGGTGGTTTTCTTCAGGATCTAGATCAGGAAATTTTGAAGATTTTAAACATCGTCTCATTTTTGTCCAATCATTGTAGCCATTATCCATGAAGTCAGTCAGTCAGTGGGAAGTAGATGGTGGTCAGCATCATCAGCTGTTCTGGGATGTCTCTGTGATGATCCCACTTTTAAATCCTAGATTTAAACCATGTTTGATCCTTTAGACTCTCCGTTTGTGTTTTATTTTTCCTCTCTGTATCCGTTTCTTTCTGTCCTCTTAACTTTGTCTCACTTTCCATCTCGAGCATCTCGCTCATCCTTCACCGTTATTTTCTTTTTCTCAATTCATCTCCATCCTTCTCCTTTTGTCTCTTTTTCTGCCTCCTTGTTACCTCCCATTTTGTTTCTCCCTCAATCCAATTTCATGCAGCAATTGTCTTCCTCTCTCATTTCTCTCTTTCTCCCCATCTCTCCATCCAATTTATTTTGTTCTTCCCTCAGGCGTTCTCTCGGCCCCGAGCTTCCAATCTATCATATCTATATCAATCCTCTCCTCCTCCTCCTCTCCACTTCTACCTCCATCACTCCTCTTTTCTCCTCCCCTATGTTCTCTCTGCTCCTCTTTATCCTCTTTACTCTCCTCCTCCTCTCCGTTCCTCTCCTCTCTGCTAAAACTCAATCTACAAGGCTGCAGTCAGACTGCTGAGACCCTGAGCATTTCTGAGTAGGATGGGTATGTGTGTGTCTGTGTGTGTATGTGTGTGTGTGTATGTGTGTGTGTGTGTCTGTGTGTGTTTTTTTTGTGCGATGGGCGAGCCAAGAATGAGAGATTTGGAGAAATTTAACTGTTACATTCAAACCTCTTTTAAATGAATACCGGAGGTCGATGGATGAAATGCAGCCATCAGCAGCAGAAATGAGGCCGAGGCAGAGATTTGAAATTTACCTGAAGCCAACAGAGGTGACAGCAGCGCTTTCAGCATCAGTGCAGACCAACCAGGAAGCTGTGAAAACTGTATCGGAGCTGGAAAGCGTTACTGCGGAGAGGGTTGTCTGGAAGGTTATTGGTTTATTGGTTTGTCTAACTGTTAGCAGGATTACACAAAAACTACTGGACAGGTTTTCATGAGGGTTGGACATGCAGCTCGGAAGAACCCGATGAATTTTGGACTGGATATGGATGAAGGGGGCAGAACCAGGATTTGTTTCCCCCGCCTTTCCTTAACATTATGAGATATGGCATTACGCATAAAAAAAAACCAGACAGATTTTGATGAAACTTGGTAGAATGGTTGGACATGTGGGAAAGAAGAACCCATTACATTTTGGATCAGATCTGTTTAAAGGAATGGACTTAAACAGGCTTTTTGGACCATTTTGTCACTTCATCTTGAACTACTTGATGGATTACCATGGATTAAGGGCTGGATCCAAGATGTTTTCTCACCGTCTTTAACGTTACAAAAACCCTGTTACAGACATATTTGTATGAAACCTATCAGAGAGGGGCATCAGGGATGGAAATAAGTGATTACATTTTGGGAAGAATCCACCCAGCGGATCAGTTGTTGACTTTTCATGGTGAAGGAATCTAAATACAGGTGCTGCATATAAATAGGAATGTGTGGGGGAGAAGGGACCCACTGGAGGGAATGCTTAGCCTTGGTGGAGGCTTGCGGTCTCTGAATGCTCTCATTCTGTTGTTGTTCACAGACTGTCTGAGACTTCCAATGATGACTTGTGACCGTTATTAAAACAGCTCTTGTCACTGCTCTGGCATCAACACACAGGCCACAGATTTCACATCACCATGGCTCATTGGCTTGAAATTTATCAGGAGAGGTGATAAACAGATATCTGAGTGAGTAGCAATTAATGATTTGTTTACCTGAAGGAATGAATGAGACTCATAAAACTATGGTGATAATAGAAGTGTATCATTTGCACAAAGAGGCTGTTATGGTGGTAAATCACTCAGTCATTTCCCAATGATTGATTTTACACCTATTGTTTACAATCTGTATGTTTTACAATGTCATAATTCCAAATCTTTGTGACATCACTGATGGGCCTTTACTGTAAATCAAGAGGAGAAAAGGGGAAGGGAATAAAGGGGGGAGAAAGAGGGGAGAACAAGTGTTTATTAATAACTCAAGCCTGTATTTGATAAAAAGACATTTTTGAGTGGAGGGTGACTTTAAAAAATCCTTAAAATTCACTGTAGTAATCATATAATACAGTGTTGTGATTTATGCGTGTTTGTTTTCACCTATAAACTTTTCCCACAAAGCACTTTTGAAATGCAGCAGTGATATGGAACCACACAGACTAACAGTATGTGACTGTCAGCATCATGACTGAGCCCCTCCCCTCCGGCTGAGATGAAAAGCCCCCCTGCACTGGGTGGATGGAGGTTAGAACAGCCAACCTCCTGCTAGTCAGTGAATAATGTGGCTGTCAGAAAACTTAAAATTAAACACATTGAATACACAAAGGACAGCCCTGGACACACACAACCAACTACACACACAGACACAAACACGAAACAGAGCTTTTCCCTTCAATCCCCAGATCAAAGAATATATAGTTGGTCTGACCAGATTGCATTTGTTTAAATTAATGTCATAATCAACTGATTTAATACAGATTGATAACTGATGACTGTGGTAGGAGAACATGCATGAAAAAAATCTCATGCATGACTTGATGCAACAACAATACATTGACTAGAAAGGCTGTAAGCAGAGTGAACAATGGCACACGTCTGTTCAGCTTGCCTGACCCGAGACGACCCCTCCACCAAGTGTTATGCAAATCGGTTCAGTGGTTTCTGCAAAATTCAGGAAAATGTTTGAGTGATGCTGAGAAATGTTAAACAAAGCGGGAAAAAAACAAACAAGATCTGTCGCTTTATCGGGATCCGCACCAACGTCCAGTAGGTTTTCTCCCCGACCATGGGGACTCTGTCCCAATGTTGTTCACTGCTACGATACCCTTAATTAGGGGTTCCAAAATTTATCCACTTTATCACATTTTTTTCAAATGGAAGGAGAACACCACCACTTTATGCCGATTTGTCCACCGTAACGTCGCCCTAAAAGACACTTAGCACCTCCAGGCCATAGGATTTGCAGGGCAGGGATTCAGAGCCGCCCATGGATCTGTGTACTGAGTCTGCAGAGTGCAGAAAGGTTGAGCCTTTAACAGCAAGTGTTTGTATGGAAGCCCACACAGTGCAGAAATAATGTCTCTTCTCTGTCTGTGTAGAGCTCAGCTGTCAACACCGACCTACTTAGACCGCTACACTGAGAAACCCGCCACAGAGAGAGGAGGATTATGGGAGAGTGTGAGGGATGAGGAGAAAGAAGATGAGAGATGGAGAAACAGAGAGGAGCAGAAGAAATGAGACAAAAAAAGGAAGAAAATGGAGAGGTTATGAGATTATGGGTGAGTATGATGGGAGGGGAGGAAGAAAAGAAAAGAAAGATGCAAAAGGAGATGAGAGTGAAGAGAAGGAGACACTGAGACAGAAGGACAAGATGTTTGGATGTGAATGTGTGTTTATGGTGAACCACAGAGGTGAACAGTCATTGATCGCTGCTGCCAATTTCACCGAGCGGCTGATCAGATAAGATGGTGGCGAGCGCTCAAGTGTTTAATTGGGAATTGTGTGTCTGTGTGTGTCTGTGTGTGTGTGTGTCTGTGTGTGTGTGTGTCTGTGTGTGTGTGTGTGTGTCTGTGTGTGTGTGTGTGTGTCTGTGTGTGTGTGTGTGTGTGTGTGTGTCTGTGTGTGTGTGTGTGTGTCTGTGTGTGTGTGTGTGTGTGTGATGTTATCACTTAACTCAAGGGCTCAGGTCAGAGCTTTTATATCTCTGTATATTTCTCACACACACACACACACACACACACACACACACACACACACACACACACACACACACACACACACACACACACACACACACACACACACACACACACACACACGTCATTCAGGAGGTGCAAAAATTCAGAGGTGTCGTTCTTCTCCTCGACTTCAAGGAGAAAACAAGGAGGAAACAGGAGCAGAGGGGAGGAGAGGGAGACTCAGGTTATGGGGAAAAGTAATCGAAAGGAGTTAATGAGGAGGAAAGAAACAACAAAGGAGAAGAAGGAAATAAAAAGAGAGAAAATAAGACGGGAGAGGAGGTGATAAAAAGAAGAAAGGACAGAGAATTGTGAAAAATGGATAAAATGAAAGAAAACAAGTGGAATGAGAAGAAAAAAGAAAAGACGACATCAGAGAAAATGAAAGAGGAAAGTGTAGAAAAGGATGAGGAGGCAAAACCAGGAGGTAAGGAGAGAATGCTTTCTTTCCTTATAGGTGATAGAGGTGAAGATGGGCAGAGGGGAGAGAGGAAAGGTGAGGAGATTTATGGAGTGAAGAAAAAGTAATGAAGGGAGAGAAAAAAAAGGTAATGGAGGAAGAGAGAAAAGAGGAATGGAGGAGGCGATGATCGGTGAGCTGCTGCCTTCGCTGATCAATCACTGTTTATGGAACAATCAGAGAGAGAGAGAGGGAGAGGGAGGATGGATGAGAGGGAGGGATATTTATTACCCAGACAGAAATGAACGATAATGGAGCAGGAAAAGAGACGGATGCCGAGAGTTGAATTCTGATTTCTTTTGTCTTTCCCTTCTTCTTGTTTATTCCTCTCTTTTGTTTCTGTTCGGACCTGAGACTGACAGATCAAGTGTTGTGATGTCACACGACTAGTGAGCCAATCACAGCTTAGTAATGTCTTCTCCCTCCAGAAGTTCTTATCATGTGCGACTTTTCTTTTCACACAGACATAGCAATAAGGCCATGACGAAGACTCGGGTTGGGCATCGATTCCATTGGAATCTTTGAGAAATTTTTTAATTTCAGTTAAGTGAAAATTAAACAAAGTTTGTCTTTTTCTCAACAGCGAGACAGAAAACAAGTTATTCTTATATATACCCAATTGCTGTAAACTGTGTCAAATGCAAATACTGACTAGATTTTTTTGGTAGATGAACGTCTGCAGGTTGCTAACACTAGCAGCCTGTTTCCTGCCGCTAAGCTAGTGGAATTCTTAATACAGAATGGCTTGAGTAAAGATAAATTTTTTCCTGTGAAATAAGCAAAAAACAAGCTAATATATGGTCAGAGAGACCCGCCCATTTCACCAGTCTGTCAATCAAAACATCAGGGCCGACTAGTCGATTGCAGCACTTTGCTGATTTGAAGAACACAGCTGTTCTTGAAAGTAGCAAAGAGAAAAAAGAAATGGTTACATCTTAATACTGAGGCTCACATTACATACAAAACATGAATTTCACTTTTTCTTAATAATAAAGTATATTTTAAAATAATATAATTTATTCACTTAAGACTACTTCATGTTTTTTTGGGGCAAATTGAGGAACTGCAGTTAAAGACATGCTGATACTGATGTCTACATTCATCAACATTAGATACACAGCATTATATTTATACATCACTGGTTTTTATCGATGCAATTATGCAAAAAAAAAAAAGTTAGAATTTCAAATGTGGAAATGATAGAGCTGCAGCTGGAATCATGTTTATCTGCTGAAGGCGACACACAGACAGAGGGAGAAATAAAAATGGTGAGTTGTTCAAGCGGTCCAATATAGCTTTTCCCATCACGCCGCTACCATGGTTACGCAAGGATATGAGCCACCACAGAAACAAACAGAGAGACGTCTGAGCACGGTCAGCGCTGATCACCTGACTGGTGCTGTCTCTCACATAGAGCCATCCTTCTCAGGACATTGTGTTGACTAACCTTAACTCTAAGTCTTTGGTCCCTCTGAGGACTACCTGTCCCAACAAGGTAACAGATATGCACACACATACATACAAACACACACACATGCAAAACCATAAAGATGCACAGAGATACAGTACACAGTAAATCTGCAGCGGCTACTTAGTCAGCATCCATCACCTGCTATCTGATACACACACACCAGCTATAAATATCCATCTGCCACTCAAAGTGAATCAGTTGTCTATCCCCAAGCTGCTGTCCCACATAGCCACTCAACTGAGCTGTGTGTGTGTGTGTGTGTGTGTGTGTGTGTGTGTGTGTGTGTGTGTGTGTGTGTGTGTGAGAGAGAGGAGAAGCGTTATTTTTAAGTGGTGTGTTTGAGTGAGGGATAGACATCCAGGGAGAGGAAGAAAGAGATGCGTCTGGATGCGTCAGTGTGTTTTGTGGTTGTGTGTGTGTGTGTGTGTGTGTGTGTGTGTGTGTGTCAGAATAAACATTTAATCCCCTGCTAGTGATGCAGGCGCACCCCTTCAGCCAATCAGTAATGAGTTGATAAATACAGCGCCCCCCTCAGGCCAATCAGAGCAGCTTTAGGAAAGCCAGAGGGAAGTGGGAACGAGGATAGATAAATGGCTGACATAATGGCAATTAAAGCAATGATTGCTGCCCCCCACCCCCCCCCAGGCCAATCAGGGAGATATTCTGTAAATGCTGGAGTATAAAAAGATTACAGTTTGAATTTAAGTCCAGAACATCCATTACTGAGGAGGAAATAGTGATGTGTTCAAGAGAAACTGAGGGAAAAGGAGTTTTTGTGGTAGATCCGATCTGTCCTGATTGACATATGAAAGAATTATAATCCAGTTTTAATAGTTTAAAAAAAACATCACATTTGTATTAAGGTAAGTTTAGGCATTTTGTGTTATGTCCAGAATGTGAGCACGAGTTACATGTTTACTTAAAAAAGAGGAAGGATCTTCCTAAACTCAGCTGCCAGACAAACATGTGACAAAACCCCATCCTTCAGAGATGTGTGAATTTTGCAGCCTCTTCTGAGACAACTCTACATCCCCACATTCCTTGAATGCAGCAGAACATGAGGTGTCACCTACAACCACACAAGCGGCCTGAAGCAGACTTCCTACGTGATGAAATGCATGGTGGGAGTCTTGTCTGAGGTCATAAAAGACAGAAGATTGAGGAAGAGGAGGCAGTGAATTCATCGTTGTGAAGACATGAGCTCAGCAGCACCGGAAGCAGCCCCGTCTGAAAGCAGCTGGATGACGTGTTGAATGTAGCTGTTGTCATTTTTCCTGCCTTCTCTGCACATTTTCACTGGATTCACCAGTAAAAAAGAACGAACTCCATCATCTCTTTTGTGGAGATCATGAAGTCATCGGTGAGGATGGAGATGCTTGCAGTAAAATAAACACCATACAGTATCCTGACATGTTATTTAGAAGAGCCAGAGATGCTCATACAAACCCTCAGACCAACATTATAAGCTTTAAAACATCACAAAATGCCGCCCCCCCTCAAAATAGTTGTCATGGATACTGACCCACATTTGAGCCAACATCAGTTTCACCTCAAATAAATCCTAATCGTCCAACCAGAACCTGCTGCGAAGAAAAACCACAAGAGGCAGGAAAAGTACAAATATATAGAAGTCATGGCTTCATTCTTTAAAGCAGAATATTTCTTATTATCTGTGTGATGTGACAACCTGGCAGCGTGAAGTCATTCAAAGTGACTCCCTGATTGGCTGCAGTGTAAAAACACATGTTAAGTGTCATTTAATGCTGCTTTGGGTTGATATGTTGACACCAGCATACAAACATTCTCATGTTTAGCATGTATGTTTTCCATCTTTGGCTGTCTTTACACTACACAGATTTGTTGCCTATATCTGATTTTTTTTTGAAATTACATTTATGTGACTCCAGAGAGACAAAAAAGTCCAACAAAACTCCACGTATAACAAAAGAGAACAGAAGATAAGTGCTTTCATTTTTACATTTCTCCTAGATTTAGTGGTTATTTCGTTGTACATCCACAAATGAAGAAAATAAAAAAAAAAAGACTGGGATTACTAATTTGGACCTGAAGTCATATTTGTGACTGTTTGTGCTGTTCGAATAAGCTGTTTGTGTAGTTTTTAGGTGTTGCCTCTCTCACATCGTGTCAAGTTCTTTTTGAATCAAACTGGGGAAATGTTCAGTCGGGATAGTTGGAGGCTTGCAGTGATTTTACTGTTCAGTAAAAAGGCAGCAGCTTCACAAACGGATGCGACTAATTCTCATATTTCCAGACGCGATGAGATGAGATGAGAAGCTGCATATTTGTGAAACATCTTTGGGTCTAGCACAGTTTTACAGACCCACTTCTTTACAAACATATCTCCAAAAGATATATATACATATATACATATCTCCCTCACACAGCGACGGGTAGAACACCACCAACACATCGACTTATCAGGTCTGTGTCTGCCTCTCAGCTCCGACTCATCCTCAGAAAGTCTGAATAAGGTCATGTGAAAATATTACATCATCACACTTGGGCCTCGAATTGGGACTTATCAGTCCTGACTTGTGACTTGAACTGAGACTTGTCAGCTGTAGGGCGTTTTTAATCCAATAGATTTGAGAGACATTGTAAGTTTTACTGAACTAAACATAATTGACTTATAAACATATCATTAATGATGTATTAACACAGATTAAGCTGCATGGCAGAAATAATGTATTAAATCAGCTCTAGATTTACCATTGACTTAAAAGAAGTAGTTATTCTTTAAGTGGAGGATGAAGAGGAGCTAAGACCAGACCATCAGTTGGAATAAATCACTTGTATTTTTTTCTATGATGCAGTGTTTTCACATCCATGAGGCTTCCGTCTGCGCTGCAGCCCAAATCTGGCCAAATCACAGCTGGAGGTAAACGCTCCCGCTCGGAGAAAGTACAGATAAACACAGATTTTCCCATGCAGAGATAAAAAGGATGGATGGAGGTAGGACGGAAGAGAGGGAGGGAAGATGGGAAATGGGGCACGTGTCTGAAGGAAGGAGCGGAATCGTGGTGCGAGGAGGAGGTGGAGGAGGGAGGGAGAGTTCTAATTCGAGAGGCGAAATGAACGGGGGAAGGGATGGTGTGGAGAAACAGGTGACGAAATGAGAAGATGACACAAACACAGACTGCATTGTTCTCTCTCTTTTCCTTTGCACGCACACACACACACACACACACACACACACACACACACACACACACACACACACACACACACACACACACACAGTACCAGTCAAACGTTTGGACACACTCAACACACCCATTCGAGTGGATGGGAAGGTGTGTGAAGGTGCAGACACACACTCACGGGTGAGTGAATGAGCTGCAAAGAGTCCTTATCGCGGCGGCAGCTGCCAGTCCATTCAGAACTCTGAATGACGCTAATGAGGAATACAAACCATGAATAGACCAGGATGAGGCTGTGGTGTGTATTAAACTGTACCCTAACAAAAAAAAAGCCAGGATGGAGTGTAGCTGTAAATGTGTTCACATGTATATGCAAATGTGTCATGTTGTATTTTTTGTGAATGTGTGTGTGTCTTCCTCTGTGACTACACACAAAAAGTAATCAGAGAAAGTAAAAAGGATGACGGAGAAAAGGGGCAAGAAACGGCGAAATTAATTTTACACAGGAACAAAAAGCACAAAAGTAATTATTCATTCTAAGCTAATTATTTGACCTCTTATGTAATTTAAAGCTCTGAATGCAGAACAAAAGCAGGTCTGATTCTTTTTAAAAAGTCATTAACCAAACACATATTCAACATATTCAGCGTCAAACACTGGATGAAGCATCATCAGTCAGCATCTTCCACCTTCCTGCTCTGACAGATTAGATTCATCTACAGCAAACTGCATAAGAGTCATTCATTAGGATGGTTTGTGTCGGGTTCATTCAGGCTGCCATTATAAAGATATGCAGCCTCTTCATTTACGTAAAAAGTAAGAAGCCGTTTCACCGGCTTCTGAAAGAAGAGCCCTTTTCAAGTGTCTCTTGGTAAAGATTGATATTTATACCCCATTTATATACAGAAATAGATGCGTCCATTTCAAACGGTGTGTCAGTCCATGTCCACATACTTCCATGCATCTTTTTACGCCTGCATCAATACGTCCACAAGAGGGCAGTGAAGAGTCAAAGGTTTGGGCAACAACAAATCCAGCAGCAGTCATAGAAGGTTGTGACGATGTACCAAGTAAATACAAAGCGTCAAAAGCTTTTTTTTGTACGAAAACTGTTTAAACTCACTCAAAAATGCTGATCAGAAAAATGGAAAGTTTCTAAACCGGTCCTGCAGCATAATCCAGATTCTGTCTTTGGTTATGATATTGATCTATAATCTTTCACATTTCTTGAAATAAGGATTCAACACTTGAATGCATCTTTCGTATTTTGATGCTCATATCCTTTGAGTCGTTTTCACACACAGGAATCTCTTGCTTGCAGGCTTTATCGTCTCTGCAGGTCTCTGGCAGCACAGCGTAAACGTAATTCCTGAATCCTGTACAGTCTGAATGTAATGTGAGCTCTGAGCGAACCTGAATGAAGACTTTCAGGGAGCTAAAATGTTCTTCTGACGGCTGATGACCATCGTCACATCAGCAGAGTCGCCCTCATTGCTTGTTATGAAGGTGATGCGCTGCCTCGGCTCTCAGTGTTGATGTGATTAATGATCACCTGGCTGACAACATCCCTCAGAAACTCCAGGGAGGAAAAACCGACACCTATGAGCTACAAACAGGATGATGCAAACGGAGAGAAAGAACACAAAGACAGGCTGACAAAGAGAAGGTTTATACATGATGAACGGGGCGGATGGAGGAAATCTGTGGTCAATAAATGAATGAAAACGGCTCTCATCAGCTAAAATACACCAACATCTGAACATCTGTGTGTTTGTGTGTCTGTGTCTGTGTGCATGAAGGGTTTTTCTGGCTGTGTTCCCAGGAAATAAACTGTGGTCAAGTGACGTTAATTAAAAAGAAAAACTTGTTAATAACGAGACGCCGACTGCATTTCAGTCTCTCTCTCTCACAGACGCACACACACACACACACACACACACACACACAGTTGTGCAGCACTTTGCAATTCTTCATCCGTCATACACACTTATAGGGATGCAACATGTCTCTCTCTTGTGCAGACACACACACACTTCATTGATTTTCATTGTTTCATCCATCCATCTTTCTGACAGTCACTCCTATGACTCAACTCCCTGGTGTGTGTGTGTGTGTGTGTGAGTGTGTGTGTGTGTGTGTCTGTGTGTGTGTGTACCTTAGTGTATTAGCTGTCTGTTGGGTTTTCACACAGTGAGGTGGGTTGAGTTTCTTTGTGCTGACTGACACTCTGATGGCTGTGTTGATGTGTGAGGAGTTGCGTCTCTCTGTTAAAGCTACAGCTGAATCTGAATTAAAGTGTTTATAACGTGAAGACGGGGAATAACTGATCGACCTCACAGATATTGATCACAGCGCCAACACTCACAACGTTTTTTTAAACCGATGGATCAATTAAAGTAAAGTAGATTTTATGACAGGGATGAGCATTTCAAGCTAAGTCGCTATTTGACTATTTTTTAAAGGAGTTCCAGGCCGGACTTCTTCTGTTAATAGCGGTTGCATACATCCTGTAGGTGTCTTAGCACCACCTTCTGGATAGAGTACTAGAGGAATATAGTCCTAGTTTGCATAAACTTACAGGGCAAACATTTGTTACAGCGACTTGGCTGGTTTCCATTTCTTTCCTTCCTTATATTTTTGTTTTGATTTGGTTCATCTCTATTTTTTGGGATCGTCTTATCTTTTGGTTCGTCCATCCATCCATCTAAGTCTAGATGGGATATGTAATCCCCCCCCCCCCCAGCGAGTTCTGGGTCCAACCCGGGGTCTCCTCCCAGTTGGATGTGCCTGGAAAACCTCCAAAGCGAGGCACCGAGGAGGGATCCTCACCAGACGTCCATGTCTGAACTCTTCACCTCATCTCTAAGGCTGATTCCAGCCATCCAACGAAAGGGAGCTCATCTCAGCAGATCTCATTGGTTCAGAGATGATCACAGGTGAGGGTTGGAATGTAGATCAACGGGTAAATTGAAAGCTTTGCCTTCAGTGCGATACAACGTCCACATTATGGCTGATGCTGCACCAGACTTCCTGTCCATCCTCCGTTTTCCCATCACTTGTGAACAAGACCCCGAGAAACTTACACTCCCTTGCTTGAGGTTGCAAACCCTGGAGGGAGAATTCCACCGATTCCTGCAGAGGGTTGGGTGTTCGTGATAAAATATTTGCAAAATATTGGAGTGACTTTACAGATGTAATAGAGCCCAACACAGCAGATGTTCTGTAGCTGTACCACCACTGTTTCTTAGTGTGTCACAGAGTGTGATACTGCTGACAGTCCAGTATCTGTAGCCGGGAGTCACATCGTCACTGAACATGTCACTGTTTGACCCAGCATGCACAAACAGACACACACACTTCCCTCACCTCTCGTCTTTGTTAAAGTCAGTCTTCCTGCTCTACATCCTTTCCTTCACTTCTTTCCTTTCTCCCATCCATATCACTGTCTCTTATTTTATGTCATTCTCTCTCACACACTCGTTTCCCATCTCGCTCCTTGTCGTCTTTTCAGCCATCTTCCCGTTTGATCTCCTGCTTTGTATTCTGGACGTATTCTCCCCCCCCAGTCTGTCGCTCTTTCTTGATATTTTCTTAGTCTTTTTCAGTCGTTCTTCTTTCTCTCTCTTTCATGGCCATTTTTCTCATCACCTCCATCACCTCCCACTCTCTTCCTCTCATCAGCGGGCAGACTGCTGGGTTTGATGAGGGAGATGTAAATGTCAGGTTGTCTTTCTGCAGGGTAAGATGGGCTTTACAGAGAACATGACAATGCTGGCTTTATTAAAGGCCTCGTATCAGAATCAAAGGGGTTTCCCTGGGCTGCTCTCAGGGCTTTTACCAAAAGAGAAAAATCACTGTGCTCACATCAAATTATCAAAACGAGCCTTTTTGACCAAATAGTCTCTTTAAAGAACTAAATCAGAGACTAAAAGTCATGTTTTTTAGATTTCTGTCAGTGTAAAGTTACTAATAGCATTTACTCTGTAGTACTTTGTGTAAGTACATGTTACATGTATAACATGTTTACATATTATATTGTCAGGACGTCTTCCACAGCTGCCTGTGTGAGTTTCACTACATCTGCATGAAGAATGAAAAAGACCTAAAGAATTTCCATGGAAGCCAAAAAGTCCTTTTGAGCCTCACTTTGAAAAGATAAAAAGGATCACAAAATCAACAGCCTCAAACAAAGAGAGGCATATTGGATCTATACCCTTAAGGCCACCAGTTAGCCTGGTCTCAATGAGGGATTTGACCCCTCATCCTTCCAATTAAAATATTATTGTCATCTCTGTAATGCATTTGATATGGTGCTGTTTTGTTTTTATTTTATCGACTAATGTTTTTCCATTGTTGTTTCCTATTGTATGTTTATCCTTCTTAGACAAATCTAGAAAGCCATGTGTTTGTAGAAAGCTTGTGTAACTTTCTTAGTTGTGTTCTATGTGTTCTAATTAACCATATGCTCACCGTTGCCCCTAGTGGCTGAAAGAAAATGATGCGTGAACTCAGTGTCCACCTGTGATGATTCCAACTATTACTCTGTTTCGTTGTGTCTGATGTTGATACTGAGTCTGATGTTGATGTTGTTAGGTGTGCAGGAAACATTTGACATCTTGTAACTGAGTGATATAAATGCTTCAGGAATCACCTCATGTGTGTGTGTGTCTGTGTGTGTGTGTGTCTGTGTGTGTGTGTCTGTGTGTGTGTCAGAGCTGTAAGTGCTTCAACAGCAAACAGCCCAGGGTGGACAGAGCTCCACTGGGAATACTGGGATGTCGCTGATGGCAACCATCCCTCTGTGTGTAAGAATCAAGGCTCTCGGACTGTATCCACACCAGCGCCCTCCATAAGGCTGTGATGTTATTTACCCAGCAGACAACAACATAAGTGGAGATATGAAAAATAAAAAGACAACTCTGTACTTCTTGAACTGGGCATATATACTGGGAGATTTTACAAAAGTTGTTTAAAACGTGGAAAAAAGGCTCGTCGTTCCCCACATTTTTTTTAGATGTGCAACATCAAGTCACACAGAGGTTTATGCAGTTTTTGCACATCAAATGCAAATAATAATTGATTTCCGGTTGATTTGAGACATTTCACTTCAACAAAAATTGAAAACATATAAATAAAAATATAATAAATGTGTTACAGGGAGACATTTTGCTTCCTCTCACTCATAAATAGAGTCTCTGTTCTGACAAATGAGAACGACTAGATGAAGACAACTAACAGCATCTGGACTCTTCATCAGAACAGTCTTCATCACTTTAATCGTCTTCCTCCTGGGCACTAACTCATTCCTCTTCTGAACCTGTGACCTTGACCTGTGGGCTTCCTTCGCCCTGAGTCCGGGCTGCAGGCTCAGGCTGCCTGCTGTAATCTCTGCTCTGAACAGAGGAAATGGGAACATTGTGACCTGCAGCACAGAGACCAAATTCTCTCTGGCTCCTGTCATTCTGTGGGCACTTACTCACAACTGCAAGGGATTATGGGAAATTGGCACATTTTATTCTTTCTGCACCAATCATCTCTTTATCTGTCCGCCATTCTCACCCTCCTTTCCTCACTCTTCTCCCTTTTTTTCTTCTCTTTTCTCACCCTTTACCCCCTATCTTAATTATTTTCCACTTCCACTTCTTCTTCTCCTTCTTCTTCATCCGTCTCTCTCAACTCCTCATCCTCACTGTCATCCCTCACTTGGTATCTTAATTGCTCTGCCCACAGAAGGACAGAGTCAGGCTGGACTCCCCGCCGGCTGCATTGTCAGGCTCAGTTGTATTCTAAGGAGCGTGTATGAGATGGAGAACAGAGCAGCAGAAAAAAAAGAGGAAAAACCTTTGTTTCCTTCCATTGTACCCTCCCAGTGGGGATCAGTAATAACAACATTCACTGCAGAGAGGAAAGAAAGGAACGTTTGCTTAATGCCTCTCATTTTAGACTTCCATTTAAAACATCTGACACAACTGTAATTAAATATGTCGCTTGTTATAAAAAGGGTTTATGTCCAAACTAAAAATGTAACGTTTTTTTCTTAAATCTTATTGGTTTTATTTTAATGTGTACTTTTATATTCAAACTCAGAGTGAAAAGAACTACAATAAGAATAAGAAGTTACTGCAGGCCAGAAGCTCCTCACAGGTGATCTAACAGAACAGGGGTGTAATGGTCGACATCGTTTCTTTACAACATCATAGGTTCAAATCCTGCTTTGGTCACAGGACAATGTAGGTTTGAAAGATGATGCGAGTGTTTGTTTGTTTGGGTTTTGTTTTTTTTGTCTCTAGAAGCCCTAAATTAACAGATTAGCAAGAAAGGTGGGTTTTTCCTCATATTTGAGGAAGGCCTGGACAATCCTGGCTAATTCTAGGGATCCACTGACGGATGATTTTAAGCTGCTGCCATCTGGACGCAGATTTATTGTTCCTAAGTGAAGGACAAGCAGGCTTAAAAACTCCTTTGTACCAGCTGCCATTGGCCTTTTAAACGACTCAATGTAATTATTTTATCATTTTAATGAAGCCCATAATCATGTATTATTTATTATTTTTATAGCCCCTTTTCTTGTGTGTTTTCTATTTATTTACTTGTAACTGTTTTCCCTTAGTTTTTATCTTACATCTGTTATATATCACAAACCTGACAGCTGACAATAAAGTTATGATGAATAAAGTTATCCTTGATCCTTTATCTTCGATCCCATTCTTTGACATAATATGTCGTAATATGTTATTCCACTGTTTAATGAATATTTACCAACAATAATATACTGTAATTTCATTAATTTGGACTGTAAAAAAAAATCTGTTCTGTATTTTTACAGTTTATTACATGACATTTGATGGTATGTTTATTTACTGTAATTTGACGGTATCAGACTTTTTACCATTTTTTAAACTTTTTAAAAACAGTGTATCTATATGATATCACAAACCTGAGAGCTGAGAACTAATCTTATATTGCTGGGGAGATAAAGTCAACATCTGTAAAGTATTTGGAGATGAATTGTTATGGCTGTACTGTATAAAATCCTAATGTTAATTAACACCACATAAGGAGGTTAAAGTCTTTGTGAGGCCGACGCCCCCAAAGCGTCGCCTCATGTCAGGACGACGCCTGCTTCATAGAGGAGGAGACCACGCGTGCTGTGATTGGTCAGTTTGGACAGCTTCACCTCAGGTTAATTAATGTATTATATGATATACATAATGTTCAAACTAACTGATTGATTTATTAAGAATTGGAAGCTATCGACTGATAATCAATCTACAGAACAAACACTGTTGTCTGTGGTTGGAGCTCCTTAAACAGGAGAAGAAGAAGAAGATCTTTTGTCAGAAGAATCAAGCAATTAACATCTTTATCTATCAATGTTTTATAGATTATCAATTCATTGGTCATCTAAAGTTTATCTACGGACTGAGCAATGATACGGTCACTGATCTGTTTTTGGAATCTGTTTTATATTTAATCCTCTCATTCTCTTCTTTTTTTAAAAGAAAGATGATCTTTATTTCATTATTTATTTTGTTTGTTTGTTTGCAGTTTGACTAAAGAAGACGTGAGCCTTTTAATTCATTAAGCACCCGTCTCTGTTTGTGTTATAATTGGATTTGGGGATTAATGGATTGTGTACTTGTGGTCTGTATTTATGAGAGTCTCAGTGCTGCAGGTCAGCAGCTCTACATGAACCTGGGAGTGTGTGTGTGTGTGTGTGTGTGTGTGTGTGTGTGTGTGTGTGTGTGTGTGTGTGTGTGTGTGTGTGTGTGTGTTAGAGAGAGTGAGAGAGTCTGAAATCCGTATTACTGCACGGATCAGTGGGCAAATATGCATTCAGGTGTACTTTAATGTAATTGGCTTTTTGTGTGTGTAAATAATGGGCTGACCATTGCAAGTAACACACACACACACACACACACACACACACACACACACACACACACACACACACACACACACACACACACACACACATGCGTGTTTGTGTGAATGTCCCTGCAGACAGAAGTGTAAAAAGCAAGAGGAGACACAACGACAACAGCAAAACAAAAAGGAGATATGAAATATTAATGTAACGGGAGGGAGGAGGAGGAGGAGGAGGAGGAGGAGGAGGAGGAGGAGGAGGAGGAGGAGGAGGAGAGGAAGCTCAAACCTATTTCTCATAGTTTTTGTCCCTGAAGAGAGAAGCAGAGGGAAGGAGAGAAATGATAGAGAAAAAAAAGGACAAGAAATATCCAAACCCTCCAAACAGAAGAACAAGAGGAAAAAAATAAAATGCAGTATTTGCATTTTCTGAAGGCTCCTCTGGAGACCGAAGGGTCTGCTCCAATTATCAAACTGCTCAACCTCCCCGGAAAAGTTTATTCCACGGAGTCTAACCTCAGATTTAGGAGGAGGACCTCATCCCTCCTCTGCACACCCCCCAACCATCTCAATCTCTCCCTCTCTGTGTCTCCCTCTGATATGATCCTAATCCGGTCCTTCCTCCTGACTCCCAGTGAAAATCGCAGCATCTTCATCTCTGCCTCCTCCAGCATCTTCGTCTCTGCTAAAGCTGCGCCTCCTGAATTTTTTCTCAAGCAAGCCGACCTCCATACTGTCCCAAAACAGACGAGCATCGCCCAGCCTGCTGTATGTCAACCACCTGTTGGAACATTCATTGGTGCCGTGCAGTGCATTCTGGGTGTTGTAGGGTTTTACCTTTTTGAGATATACCACAGCCATTTTTTAGACTAGTAATCAGTAACCAGCCTGTAATCTTGTAATCTAGAATATGTTCTTATGAAAGCAGGAAAGTTGAACACGATCCTTAACGTTTAAAGGAAAACAAAGTGTTTGTATGGATCCAGCTGGACCTGAAAGCGTGAGACGAACCCACTCGTCTGTCTGTTCACCTCTTCTTCTTCATTCCTGTCTGCTCTCCTCTTCACCTCTTTTCAGCCTTCTATCCATCCTGCTGTAAATCCCAAGAGGCAGACGGATGAATATGCATCAGGATGAGTCAAAAAGAGGTTAATCTCTCACTTAAGGGAAATTCTCCTTCCTTGCGGTCTTGTTTTGCCTTTTCTCTCAATCCCTCTTCATCATTTTTCTCTCTTTACCTCCGACGCTTCTCTCCTCCACTAATGAAACGTGTTTGTGGGATTTTTCTCTCTTTTGTCATCAAACATCCAGACCTCCGTTCTGCCTTCACTTCATTGTTTTCATCCCTCCACAGTCATTTCCACTCATTTTCTCTTTTTACTCCCCTCATCTACAAAGCGTGAACACAAAGCGTCGTTAGCAACACGTTCACCCTTTTATTTCTGTCTCCCCTTTTTAAATAAAGCCATGTCGGAAAGCTCAGGCCTTCATGCGGACTCTCTCTCCAGAGGACATCTCTAAGCATCTGTCAGACGCACTCATGACTCCTCTCTCTCTCTCTCTCTCTTTGAAAGTTGAGAGGGAGGATGAAGCCAAAGAGAGACAGATGAACAAGAGGAGAAAAATGTCAGACTTGATGTTATTGTCTGCATGTCAGGGTTTCTAATCTCCAGCTGATTTGATTGACAGGAGGGGTGGGTGGAACTTGATGTTTAAGAGCCAGGAGAGAAAGCTGAGAGCTGAGAGCTCCACTGAGGCTGAACCATCCACTACACGTTCAATGATAAGAGGAATGTTGTTAACCTACAACATTTAAGACCAATATCAGAAAAGCACAGAAAAGCTTAAAAAGCTTGATCCCCCAAAAAACCAGACAAAAGTCAAGGAAAGGCATTTTTTAAAATGAAATTAAAACAAAATTGTATTAAAGCTACACTTTGTTGAATGTTTTCCTCAAGAGACGGTGCTTAAAATGTATTTTTCTTCTAGCAGATGTTCTACTTCAACAGTCAGGAAATGTGAAACGAAGAGGAGGAGCTTCAATCCAATCCAAATGCTATCTGAATAAAATTCAAATTCAAATTGAATTAAATGATCTCACATTCTTCTATGAGCCTGTTTCATTAAAAACCTGTATTTTTATTCATACTGGAGGAGAACAGAGATGAAGGGAAACAGCAGAGCAGAGCCACAGCTTTGACCTGTGGGCAGGTTGGTGATTGATTGATCGGCCTTTTTTCCTTCAGAGGCTCATTTCTCACTCCAAACAGGAGAAAGCTGATCAGGCGTGAGTGTAAATCACCAACGTACACTTCACATGACTGCAGGCTGCAGCGGCTGGACTGGTGAGAAGTCTGTTCATCTGCAGGGTCTGATGGGATCATATGTTACATGTCTCTGGGTTGATGCTAACACTTTTGATTTGTTTGATTCAAATGGGGAAGCTTCGTGTCGCAGACCCCAAATTTGATTTAAAGTAGAATTAAAGCCTCCCGGCTGTACGCTCCAGTCAAGACGCAGTTTACAGTTGGGAGAACATGATCCAGCCCCCATTTGTATATTAGGTTTATTGTCAAAATGTGCGATTTATCAGCTGTTTGCAATAACCGACTCAAAAAAGAACAGTTTACACAGAGCTCAGTGCTACAGATTTTCTTCCATCCAGTTGTTTTTGCATAATAATAATTGCATAGTAAAATTTGCATGGTAAAATGAAAAAAAACCCTCGGCTAATATGTCATATAACACCAGCAGATCTTTACAGATGGAGGTTCTTCACAGATCTGGGAGCAGGAGAAACAGGAGGAATCAAACCTGCATCACTGGACTAAATTAATAAAAGCACAGAATTAATAAAAATGTAACTGTCAAAATAATTATGACAAGCTGCAGAGGGCAGCAACGTCCTATTGTAGCGTCTGGTCTGACTTATCCAAGGAAGAAGAAACAGCCCATCGGAATATTTCCCTTAAAAAGGATGTAATTCACTTATTATTGGCTTCATCTTCAGGTTTCAAACATACTATAAATCCTACATATTTCGATCACTTAGAGTTTCATGAAGGGTTCCATCCTCCATGAAGGGGCGCAGGGCCTCCTCCCTCCCTCCCTCCCTCCCTCTCTCTCTCTCTAAGTTACTCTCTCACCCAGATGCGTTTACAGGTAACACAGTTTGGGGGGAGATGATGTAACGTAAATCTGTGGTCCTGATGTAATTTGCTTGGTACCCTTAAAATGACAGAGTTCAGTGCCCAACCTCAGTCAGATCACATACAAAGGAGTCATGTTGACTTTCCTATTTTTAGTAGTGCTGGATATTTCAAGCAAAAATACTTTTTGATAGATAGAACTGTTTTCTGCTGTCTGCCTGTTGGTAGCAGTGCGTTCTTCTTCTTTTGTTAATAGCGGCTGCAACCAGCCTGTAGGTGTGTTACCGCCACCTTCTGGTGGTAGTGATACGTTACAGCCAGACGCAGGGAAAAAACCCTATAGTAACTTTTATTTTTCATATCGTAATAACATATAATAACAACAACAAAACAATAATAATAATAACAAACTGAAATGCTGAACTGGAACCCTGGATTAAGTCTCATGCCCTAAAATGGCCCCTGTGTCTTAGTCTGGTGCTCAGATTGGAAGGGTTTTCCACACAAGGACACACACACAAACACACACACAAGGACACACAAACACACACACAAGGACACACAAACACACACACTCAGTGGTACAAAGGGAAATCCGGAGAGACAGATCAGAGTGTGTGAGTTCAGAGACCTCGGAGAGCAGAAACTAGAATCCACAGCGATACAAGCGTTCCTCTGGGCTCAGAACATAAAGTTCACACAGTCGAGGAGAACGTGTCTGAATGTGTTTGTATGAGCGAATCACCACAAGAGAAACAGAGTGTGTGTCTGTGTGTGTGTGTGTGTGTGTGCGTGTACCTGCAGGGCACACGCTAATAACATGCATCAGTGACGCACAGACATACTAAGAGAGATAAACTAACAAACTCTGAGCAGGTCTGAGTCCATGTTCTGTCCCAGAATACACTGCATCCATCCATCCATCTACTGCATCCATCCATCCATCCATCTACTGCATCCATCTACTGCATCCATCCATCCATCCATCCACCACCACCACCTCCAGTGTCTGAACTATGGAGGATTTATCTCACTGCTGTCCTTCGATCAAAACCTCCCCAAAGAGTCAAAGAGCCAAAGACCTTCAAACAGACACAATCATCACATTTCATCTGCTGCCATAAACATTTATCTTCACTTCTTTCACTTGTCTCTCCTGATTGAAAGAGTGCAGGCGGCCGTTTGGAGTTTAATCTACATCTAATTAAGTGCTGGAACATCAAAATCTGAATCTGGGTGCCATCTTGCAACAGGTGTGATGTTAGCTGGTTGTGTGTTGGTCTGTGTGCATGCTTTCAATTTCAATCTGGAATCATTGCCTACACACAGTCAAATATTTCAATCTTTTTCCTGCCGACCTGCAGGCTACATGCTAATAGCCAGCGCCGCTGCAGCGCGCACATGAACTGAGCATGTGCAAACCACCTGTGCTGCCCTACATACGGCTCTCAAGCACACACTTTGAGGAAAGGATGCTTGTCAAACTTTTGAAGGCAGCATCCCTCCACCACCTGACACCACCCGCCCCCGCCCTGTGTCGATTTTAAAGGTACAACAACAAAAAGCAAAAGCAGGCTGTTAAGCAGAGAAAGAGACAAGTGACGGTGACAGATCGGATGACGGGGAAGCTAGCAGAGATGCTACATTCCTTCACACACACACACACACACACACACACACACACACACACACACACACACACACACACTGGAAATGTGATTGACAGCTCCCTCAAGGGCTTCGGTGAATTATTCAGCGCAGCCTGACAGACCAACACACAGGAAAACATAGAGAGAGACAGAACGTCAGTCATCAGGGTGAGACAGACAGACAGAGAGACGGGCAGGTAGGAGGCTGTGGATCATCAAAACCTCCCTCCAGGCAAGTTTTCCCACAATCAATAACGGTATTGAATTTTACATAAACCTAAGTGCATTTACATTCCAGGGATTGTAAATTCTTAAAAGACACACATTTTGAAATTCAGCCTGTTCCCTCAGCTGCTGCTGGCCACAGCCAGGAAGAAAAGTTACAGCATCAACAGAAAAGCATCTTGGAGTTTAAGGCATCACAAAGGCTGGCCAATCAGCTTCAAGCTAACGGCGCTATGAGATGGAAGAGAGGCTGGATTCAGGCCACAATCTACCCACAAGCAGATAAACGTTATTAAGGAAAGAGGTCACATTTACCTTCTCTGTGTAACAGCTCCGGTGAAGGCTGAGATCATCTGATGTTTTATGAAGGTGATTTGAATTAAAGCATTTGACTCAGGATCACAAGACTATTATGGTTGGCAGCTAATTCACATACGCAGACAAAACTAATGACAACAAAAACAATGTCAGACTGTCCGGGTTGGTTTGTGCTGCAGACTCTGCTGAGTTTATTATTATTATTATTGCGATCTTATCCTGTGGTGTTGATTTTAAAAAGGGAACACTGCCACCTGCCACGGATACTACAATGATTTCCACCGTTTTTGTGGATCCATGTTTTGCGGGGATTTTTTTACGCAAAGGAAAAAAACTTTTTCAGCAAAAACATTGCCGTACAAACACGTCCTAAAATTCACGGAATCCAGTGATTTCTGCGTAATCTTGCAGATAAATCTTCCACAGCACTGCAGTACTACACAGGGGGAGACGGCAGGCGAGGATAAAGGGGTCTAACAAACACAGGACTAAGACATAAAAAGTCACTGGTGAGTTATTTAATTTGCTGAATTAAATAAGTTAAATAAGTAATGAGCAAAATTAAATAAGTAAAATGTACTTAATACTTAATCTCCTTCATGATTTAAACAGTAACTTATTATGTGTGTTTCCAGACGACTCAGCCTGTATTTTAGTTTCTAATTATAACACAAACTATGATCTTAAACTAAACGTGTTTAAACAAAAGTGATTTTGTTGCCAAAACCAAACTGTGACCGTTTCACATCATTATTGATCTGGTCTGGTCCGGCTGTTACTGGTCTCCAACAGTCATTTACAATCTACCTAGTCCATAGTTTATGTGAACATGTTCATTTCAGAGCCTCAGATGATGTATTTGAATTGTTTGTTTTGTAGAATGACAGTAAAATTTTTAATTAAAAACAATTAAAACTGTGCCAATTTCAAAAATATTCACAGCCTATTTTTTCCTGTTAATTGATTAAGAATTAAAAAAGCAAACAAAACTAAACTCTTCTGCATCAGCTCTCCTGTTTTCTGTGTTTTTTTCCTCATCATACAAATGTTTTAGATCAGTGGTTGAATCTCAGTGGTTGAATTTGGATTGTCCACTTGAACAGATGAAGAGAATCAAACAAAGGAACTCAGGTTCATATTAGTTTGATGCATCAAATAAATGTTTCTTTAGACCTGTAGAAGAATCCAGATTCACTCATTTGTGTTGCAGATGAACAAACGGTGCAAATATTTGCTGCAGAGTCAAGAAGCAGCTTTGAAAGGGGAATTTTGTCTTCCTGTCCTTCTGTCTCTCTGATCTCTCCTTCGTTTCCCTGCAGGCTGTTGGATGCTGCAGGATGATACCTGCAGGGCAAAAGAAAACAAGAGGAACCTCTCCAGCCCTGTCAGAGCACAACTTTTACAAGAAAATCATAGCAGTCATCCTCCAGGATTAAAACATTAATTGGGGGCTCCATCTGCTATTTGAAGTGGTGCCCTGTCCAGGGATGTCCAGTGTCAGCTGGGACAGGCTCAAGCAGAGGATAAGGTCATAGACGATGGATGGATGGACCTGCAACCAAAGGTTGATCTTTTCCAGAATAAAATCCTGCAGCTAGTTGTGTCTTAAGGCCATTTTTAAATACGGATACAGACTATGTTCTGGTTAGCATTTACTAGGTACATCATCACAACCTCCTCCTCGTTACCCACCTGTGGTTGTATCGATGTCGACGTACATAAACATGTAGACGCTGAAGGAGAGACCGTTTACCTACGGACTGATCCAAGGGAGCATAAACGGGCCTTTAAGCTGAACATAGACTGATTGATTTTTACAAAGCCAAAGCTCATTTTTGTGCTCAAACGGTGGTTCGGAGGATGTGGGCAGCATGGTTTGTGGATCATTGCTGGAATGGCTTTTAAGATGCTCTTTTTGCTAACTTTTTACACATGCACACGCACACACACACGCACACACACACAGACACACACACACACAGACACACACACACACAGACACACACACACACAGACACACACACACACAAACACACACACGCACACACGCTTAAATGAATCAGCATAATGAGCCACAGTCAGACCCTGAGCTGAGTGACCATTTGGAGTTGATTCAATTACTTCTCTCTGGGATTGATTAATCTGGTCTGGCTCAGAAAGGGAAACCAACTGGATTGTCCTAAAAACTGCAGCGCAGGCTGACTTTTGAAGTCCAGACAGGACTGGAACTGATTGGTATTGATTTATTGGTTATTGGTAGACTGTCTGTGTGTCTGTCTGATCGAAGGCCTCTTCAAAAACCGTCTAAAAACAGGAAAAGAGAGAAGTCTTCCTTTATCAGAGAAAACTGCTGCGACACAAGAGTCAGCATTTTCTTTTCTGATGGGTGGATTCTTCCCAAAACTGAACCACCTTTATCTCTGAGAAGCAGGAAACAGGTGATTCATTCATTTCAAGCAAATGTATCTATAACTTTGTTTCTGGAAAAACATATTAGTCGATTTATCCAGATCTTCTCCACAATTCAAAGGTTCCGTCTTTGGGACGATGCTCAGGTACTTTTCAAGTAAAGTTGAGGTGAAAAAAGGCCTAATCTTACAATGTTAACAGTCAAATCAAATTAAATGGGTTCCTCCCTCCTGCTTGTCCAATCCTCCTCCCATGTTTCATGAGAATCTGTCCAGTAGGTTTGTGTAATCCTGCTAACAAACAAATAACAGACAAATAAACAAACCAAACTCACTTAATAAATAATATAAAAAAACAAAAATGTCACCATGACGTTACAACCCGATGATGGATATTATGAATATTATTCTAAAAGGTTAGATGACTGCATTTTTCTTTTCTTTTTTTTCATTTTACAAAGACTTTGGTCCCGTCATTACAAGACTGCAAGTAGATTTCTTTTGAGATCATTTCCCATCATGCACCTGGTGGAGAAAAAGACTGACTTCAGACAGCTCAGATGGAGTTTGTGACCACTTTACACCAGACTGCGCTGCAACTCTGGCAAAACCATTATGATTTTATTCCAACGTTGGAAATGTGTTGTTTGGTGTAAAGGTCGGAATTATCCGAATAGCTACAGGAGACAATGACAAGTTTTACTCATTTGTTCTGATCAACGATTAAGATTAATGAAGCTTTACTTTAAATTTACAGCTGCCAGGTTATTAGTACACCTGCAGGAAACTAACACAAATGTCTCACAATAAAACCTTCCTCTGACAGGCTGTGTTATACCAACACATGTTTCTAATATTTAATATCTAATAGTATTTATATCCCTATTTGTAAGCAAAATAAAAGACAGAGCTCTCTGTATGATGTTATACAATTAAAAGGCATCACAAACCACATCCGTCAAAATGATCAACACCTGTCTGAACAACATGATGATATTTCAGGACTGTTGTGTTGGACTGCATTAGATTTAGATAGGTGTGTGTAATTAATCCTCTGATGGTTTAGACACCAAACAAAATCAAGGTCACTTGATTGAACCTACGAGTGCTTCAGTTCAACATTTCCTACAATTCCCAGAATGCCTTTCAACAACCCAAAGAGGAAGAGATGTGACCTTGCTGCTCTTCAGCTGTGGATTTTAAAAGGCAGATGGAGAAAGTGATACCGACAGCAGAAAAGGGGAGTCGACCTTGATTCAAACCTCCACCTGGCGTCAGGCTGCAGGTGGATGACAGGTGGAGGTCTGTGCTGGATACTCACACACAATGGGAAAAGGAGCACCAACCACAGTTTGATGTTTTAGGTCACTGAAAAGAAGTCTCTGCTCATAAAAAAGACATAAACCCGACCCATCAGACCTGCTGTGTCTCCATCGCTGTTTATCCTTCAATGACTGACGGGAGGATGAAGGACAAAGGAGGGAAAAGATAAGTCAGCAAAAACAGGCTTTAAATCCAGTGATTTGGATTCTACAAACGAGGACTCGCTGGATGTTTGCTGAAGCCGTCTCATAGAAACTGATTTCATCTCAGTGTAGGATGATTTGTAGCAGCAGAAAGAAATAAAGAGCTCATATTCTCTTAATGAATAAAGGTTAAATAAAGATTAAAGATGCATCCGTTTATCAGACACAAGAAAAAAAAACTTCACCGGAACAGCAACAGTTTGTAAGGCGGGTCCACGAAGAGACAGTTCTGGTCCCAGTCTGGTGTCGGAGCTCCGACATCAACCCCATTCAGCCCCTTTAGAATGAACTGGAACACCAGTGTCTCCATCAGCACAGTGCAAAGGTTAGAGTACGAGAAGCCAATGTTGTTGTTGTTGTTGTTGTTGTTGTTTTTACTGGCAAGTCAAGTCAAAACTTATTTATATAGCATATTTAAAAACAACAAACTGTTGACCAAAGTCTGAACAAGCTTAAAATAACAAATAACAAATGCCAAAGATAAAATATAGAATTTAAATAAAAATAGTCATAAAAATACAATAAATGCAATAATATTTCACAATGTTAAGGTGAAAAAAACATCCCAGAATCTGCATCCGTAAATGAATCCGCCTCAGATTTTAAATCAACTCTTCATTGGTCCAAAATCCACACCTACACAAAATTTAATGAAAATCTATTCACAACTTCTCCAGATATCCAGCAGACAAACAAGCAGACAAACCTACAAATATGGGCGATCACACAACCTCCAACTCCTGTGTGGAGAAAGTAACGGCAAATAAAATCAGCAAATCCTCTCATTTAAGGGTCTGGGAGCAGAAAATGTTTTACACTGTGGCTTGAAAAATGATGCCTTTTTCTGCCTTTATTATTTAGGACAGATGGAATAGGAGACAGGCAAAGGGTCACAGGTTTGGAATCAAGCCCACAGCCACCGCTAGACTTTTCTCCCTCTGCTGACGTCTCATTGATTTGCTGCTTTGCTCATGTCAAAATTCTGACAATAGAATTAACTACCTGACAATAAGCCTCCACGCTTTACGTAATTATATGGAAAATGTTGATCTCAGAAAGTGGAGAAAAAAAAGGCTGCTGCACACCTGTAAAGGTTTAGTTCAAATACTGGATCCAAATGCAGAAGAATGTAGTTCAAGGATTCAACGAAGGAATAATCAAACCGTTCAAAATGAACCCAGAAGGAAACTAGGAAGGAGGAGTAAATCAGGAGTAAACCAGGAAGGAGGATCACATGAGGATCACATGAGGATCACATGAGGAACACAGACCAACTGGTAACAGAGGAAAGAAACAGACTAAATACAGGGAGGTAAGGAGACAAGACTGGGAGCAGGTGAAAACCATTAACAATCCAAAGGGAGGGAAAACAGACAGAGACAGGAAGTAGAAAGAAAAAAAACATGGACAGGGAAAATAAACCTTCAAAATAAAACATGAAAAAAACAAACCATAACCATGACAACACCCCTGTATCCAGATCAAAATTGAATGTGTTCTTTCCTGGGACAACGATCCATCCCTCCAGCAATAAACCACCGCCCGGTCTTTGCAGATTCACCAACCTCATCATTTCGTCAGGCTCAGCAGAGTCATCAGCCACCACCACCACCAGCAGCAGCATCTGGTTATTTCCTTACTCACGTATCCTCTCGTTTTTAGACTTCCTGCCCCTGTGCATTCTCCCGCCACCGTGATTGTCTGCCCCGCCCTGATTGGTTTCACCTGTGTCTCATTATCCCCGCCTCCAAATGTATTTGGTGCCAGTTCGTTGTCGTACCTCAGTGTCTCTCATGCGTTTCTTCTCTGGTGGGGTTTCGGGAAGTTTTACTCAGTTTCGACTCTGCTTATGTTTGGATGGTTTGCTCTGGACCATTGACCCTGTGTGCCGAACCCGTTACTGTTAAGACCAAGATTTTTCAGTCTACCCTGAGTGTCCTGAGTTGTGCCTTTGGGTCCAATCCTCTGCGTGGTTCAGTCATAACACAAGGGGAGGCTTTTTCTCTCTGCTGCTCAGGCCAGATGCCCTTCGATCACAATCTCCCCGAAGGGTCTTAGCGCCAAAGACTTTCTGTCAGACTAATTATCACATATCTTCTGCTGCAATAAACGACTATCTTTAGTTCATTCGCCTGTTTCTCCTGATTGAAATGAGCTCATAAAATATCAGCTGTGAGGATTAAAATGCATTTCACGGCAGGTTTCGTAAAGCAGGATTTGTTTTACTGAACAAAGCGTGTGGTGAATTGAGAAAATGCATTCAGCTGTTCACGTTGATTAGAAGTTCAGAATCACATGGGAAGGAAATGAAATGGGAAAATCCAGCAGCAGGTGAAGCTCGGGAGCCGTTTCTAACGTGAATAAATCTCAGCTCGTCTCAGATCTGAGTCGACTATCAGAGTAAGACCAACTCATTGTCATCTTCCACCTCTCTTATTGTTGTTCATTAATGCACTTCATTTCTGAGTCTGCATGTAACTATACTTATGTGAGTCCAACATGCTCCATTTCTGAATCACCTGATGCAACATCATTTCAAAAAACTCTGTCCGTCTTCAGAAGTCTTCTGCAGCAGCTAAGTTATGATGGAGGGCATCATGGGGAGACCCTGCGTTTGAATCTTTAACAGCAAGTGTATTTTTATTCAGGTCTTATATAAAAATAATCATATGAAAAGTAGTAAATGTAACACTGTAGAGGTCTATTTTACTTCCTATAAAATCCTGTGTGTATATATATATATATATATATATATATATATATATATATATATATATATATATATATACATTTTAAAAGTTGTTGTAAAGTGAAACAGACCAACAATAAAGACGTGCACATTCAAAATGGCTGACCTCAGGGTTCTCACAAAGTGAAAGAAGGTTAAAAAAAAAGGCTCAACCTCTTTCTCTGGATCTATGGTTCCACCTCTGGGACGATGTTCTCTGTTCCACACAGTTTTAAGGTGATCTGTCAAGTAGTTGAAGTGGAATTAACAAAAACGATCAAAAAGTTTATCTTGATTCAGATTCACTCTAAAATGTAATGTTTTTCTTCCAACCCCTCTCAGAAGTTTCACCAGAATCTGTCAGGTAGTTTTTGTGTGATCCTGCTAACAGACAGGAAATAAAAATACACATATTAACTTAACTTTTTTGAGCCTTGTGTTGTTGTGAAACTTTCATATTCGGCTCAATAATTGTCAAAACCTGGAGTGATCGAGTGGAGGAAAGCTAAACACGTGTCACAGGATCAACAGGATCAACCTCAGGTTATTGGACGTCCTCTAAACATCCTGCTGGTCCCTCCTCTCATGTTTTATTTTAACGTAAAACTGGGTGTGGAAGGGAAAAAAAAGAAGAGATTTAGTCTCAAGATTCACTAACATGACAAGCAGTCAGATGAAAAGAGCAGCGGGATCTGAGCGCTGTGTTCCTGTCATCATGTCAGGACCATGACAGACAGAGGGACCAGGGACAGGCGACCATATGCAGCCATCCAGATTCTGTCACATCCAGGACCAGGAGGGCAGAAGGACCGAACGGCTCGTGGGAGAGTTACTCACGTTTTCACTATCACTGTTACAAGTGTGACAGTGAATGCTGCACACTCAGCTCGTGGAGACTCAGCCTCTCCTGTTAGATTTCTGCACGTCTTCCAGCAGTGGATGAGGAGGACAGGTAATACATTTAGGGAGATCAGCGCACACACATGCAAATGCACGCGCATGCATGCATGCACGCGTAGCGAGCACGCACATCTCCAGGAGCAGCGGGACAGCGTTGGCTCACATGTGCATATTAAACACACACCAAGCATGTATGCATTCACGCGCTCACGCTCACACCCCTCTTTATCCTCACACCAACACAGCGGTCCTACCTCCAGACTTGCCCCAGCTGCAAGACGTGAAGCACGGTCTGAAAGACCCACATGCAGACGGTGCAGCACCTCCGTGGGGATCCGGCTCTCCCTGGCGTCGCAGGCGGGGCAGAGGACGTGTAAACGGGGGTAGCATTCGCGGCGTTCCCCGCCGCCGCGCATCCACCGCGCTGGTCGCTGTCCTTGGTGCTTAAACTGCTGTCGCCCGCTGTGGCTGCGCCGCCTGCCGCGCCTGCCGCCACCGCGCCGGTCCCGCTGCAGCTCGCTGCTCCGTCCCCGCCGCTCAGATCCGAGTAGTCGTACACGAACCACCTGAAACTCAACACCTGCACGACAGCGGAGGGCACCACGACGAAGACGAGCGTCAAGCCGAACCACCAGTAGTCCCCTCTCAGGTAGTAGTCTGCGGCCAGCCACAGGTCGGTCGCGCCGTCGGAGAAAAAGACGAGCAGGGCGCAGAGCACCCAGCAGCAGTCCAGCACGGTGTACGGTTTCCCGCCGGCGGCGCTGCAGCGGGACCGGGCGGCGGGGTTCCCCTGCTCGGAGAGACTCCTGGGCGTGTTGTCATCTTCCACAGACACCGCTGCTCCATCCGACTTAGCGGCCATGTTGGTTAGGATGGGAGAGAAAGACAGAGAAAGAGGTGGGGATACGGGAGGGAAGGGAGGGGGCTGGCTGTGTGCAGGGGGAGAGAGAGCGAGAGAGATTACATCATAACTAGCCTCATCATCAGCCAATTAATTGTGAGGCATCGTCACTAACAGCGCTGTTAACACCGTGACACCAGCGCGATGCTTTCGGGACATTCAGCGTGCAGAGAGACGATTCCGCAAACAATTAGGAGCTGCAGGGATTTAGCTTTTATTCCTATCATTAAATCTGTCCCAGTCACATCACGGTCTCTGCAGCAGCAGCAGCAGCTCTGCTGCACATGACTGGACTTCTGTTCAACTCATCATGAGACGGTTTTAGCTCAGTTTCTGACTTGGCATCATTTTTACCCTGAATGCTCAGCATCCTGACCTCAGTTTCCCTCCAGACAATAAATGTTATGGACTCCAAATCTCTGGAATCGATGAGAGATTGTGAGACGATGCATTCAGCAGTCTATAATGTCGGGTTTTATTTATTAAAAGGGTTTGCTGAGGCTGACAGGTGCATAAATTAATCTGCAGTTAGAGGTAAATTTATTCAACCTCCATTCTATATTAGGTTTATTGGTAAAATCAACGATTTATCAGCTGTTTGCAATAAACAAATCATACAAGAATAGTTTAAATAGTTCAATAAAAGAGACATTACAAGTGTTTTCCCAAATGTAGTCTCTAAATGATCCCTTCATGACCAGCGTCTCTAGTTCTTTGTAGACCCTTTAGCTACAAACCTGATGCAGATCCAGACACCAGGTTCTTGCAGCGTTCCTGAGGAATCTTAGCCCATTCCTCATGGACAAAGGCCTCCAGTTCTGGAATATTCCCAGATTTACCTGCTGCAACCACCTTCTTCAGATCCCACCAGAGATTTTCTATGGATTCCAGTCAGCCGACTGTGACGGACTCTAGAAATGATCCAGGACTTCTTCTGAAGCCTTGGTGGACTCTGAGGTCTGCTTGGGATCATTGTCCCTTTGGAAACGTCCAATGACGGCCAAGCTTCATCTTCCTCACAGATGGCGAGATGTTTCTTCTCCTAGGATTTCCTGATCCTTGATGGAATCCATCTGACCCTCTACACGCTGCAGGTTTCCAGTGGCCGAGGAAGCAAAGCAGCCCCAGAGCCTCACCAAGCCACCGCCAATCAAGGAACCCCGCCCCCTCAGACAGGAGCCAGTTGAGGTGCTTCGGGCCGGGCGCCTCCCTTTGGAGGTTGAAAGGAGACCCCGGCGTAGACAAGAACTATCTGAAGGGATGAGCCAGGGAATGCCTCAGGGTCCAGAGTAAAGATCATAGACTTTGGAGGGCCATCATGCTACTAGCTATGATCTGGCACATTTACATGGTTTGCCTCTCATGATGAGGCCCCTGAGAAGGTGCTGGGAAGTGATGGGGAGAATAAATACCCCAGATAAGACGGAGTCAATGGATGGATGGATGGATGATACTTTAAGAGCTCCACAGCATCAGTTGTTAAAAGAGAGAAGTTAATGTCTCAGTATTTTGTCCTCTTGCTCAGCTGGTCCCAGACCAGCAGCTCTCTGCATCCCAGGCTGTGTAAACATGGTCTTTAAAGTCTATCTGTGTGACTGGAATGAAGCATTAGAGCATACAACTTAAAAGACACAGAAGAACTGCTCTGTTTATAGTTCTGGTTGTACTAATTGAAAAGATTCCATGAACTCTGAGCACAATAGGCACTAAAGCTCTGGTGAAATGTGGCTCCGTGCTCCGCTGCCCTCCATAAACTCATCAGCCACCATGTTTCCACCAGCCGGCCTTTTCTGCAGGGGTCGAACCAAAATGTCTGTGGAACAAGATATAAAGCCCGGCGTGTCGATCTGGAGCTGCTTCAGCTCCTGTGGCATCTGCAGCGGGTCCAGACCCGGATCTGGAGACAGATGACTTCGTGGATTCAATAGATGTGAGAAAGAGGCTCCAGTTTGTTCATAAATATTGTTCAGGAATCAGATTTAAACCCAAACCAGCCTAATGCTTTAAGGAGAGTTTAGTAAGTAGCAATCATTTCTTTGATTTCTTCTCGTTTGGACAGCAGCTCCTGATAAAAACTATAAACCCACATATTTCAAACATTTATCAGACTATAATTGCTCATCCTGATGGCTTTTAATGGAAGAGCTGGAAGTGTTTGCTTCTATAGCTTGTATTAAAATACGCAGATTTGTCTGAATAGTTTTTTTTCTTGATAAATGATGCCCATTATGACTTCCAGACTAAGGGGAGCTAATTAGAGATCCCAGATCATCGCTGCTCCGAGACACTTTAGAAAAACAAAGTTTCTGCACTGAAGAGGAAGCTCTGTCGCGTTCTGACCACAACAATTAAAGTTTTCCATGAAGCCAACAAGTCTGTGGTTGTGTAGAAACGTCTTAGTCACTCACTGTAGAAGACGAGTTCCCTGCAGAGTTAAAGCAACTCCAGCTCAACATGTACGTACCGTATATCTCTGGACTGGAAAGTACCAAGTACAAGAAATTCAGCATTTTAATGAAAACAGAATTGTTTTTTAAATCTACTATTTTTCTGAGCACCAACATTAAGAACATATATTTTAACAGAAAGAAGAAGCTGCAGGACAAACCTCCACCGAGACAGCTCAGGTTTCTCCACGAAGATCACTCCCTGAGGCACACCTACCTTTTCTAAGCAAAAATTGTAATGGGGCTCACCTCCACAGGAGTCTGGCGCCCTCTCCTGGTAGGAGGACTGCAGGTGCAGCTCTTCTTCCCTCATTTCCCTGATGAACACCTTGATAAGGCAGTGAATCACGAACAGTGCAAAATCTGTTAATATTAATAGAAAATTCACTACTGTGAGATAAATAATAACACTGATACAGACTGACCTGAGATCAGATCTGAAGAAATCCACCATTCTGAAATATTATGTTTCTAGAATAATAATAATGATAACAATAATAATAATGATACCAATGTGATCCAGATTCTAGGGGCAGGCAGTCACATGATGAGGGTCGACCAATCAGGGGACTGCTGGTTTTAGATGCAATGACATAATGAGCTGCCTTAGCGGAGCTTTGCATTCTCTAACTGATGTCTACTTTAACTTGATTTTATACATTCTACACTCTAAATTATTTCCTTATCATGCCAACATTGTGTTTTTCCCCCTAATTATGCTAAATGTTTTCCACTGAATTGCTTTCTAGAGGGGTGGGGCATGGGCCAGGTGAGCTACACAGATATATAAAGGATTGATGGGATGCATTATTATTTATTATTGAAGTTAAATTATTTTTCTATGCCTGTTTTAACTTAATTCTACCTCTTTTTATGTGAGGCACTTCACTGCATTTCATTCCTTTGTTGTAAAGCACTTTGAGCTACATTTCTGTTATGAAAGGAGCTGTACAAATACATTTAGCCTAAAAGTTACAATAACAAGGTCTACATTAAATGATGAGTCATTAGAATGCTGTGGTTCTTAATGAATGTAGTGCTGAGAGCATTTTTATGTCTGACGATGCATTTTGCAGCTTTTTTGGAGAAGATGAAAAATGTTTTAGGTTTTTTTTTTCTGTCCTTATTTAAAGATTAATGAGCTTCGGTCCTGAACTGAACAATTTGAACAGATAGTAAACAGTGATTACTTTGTTAGCATTCAGCAGCATCTCAGGTTCAGATAGTCAAAGTCAAATCAGAGCTGCAACTCCTGAGCAGTGACAAACCTTTGACTTTTTTCATTACGTAGCAAAAAAAGCTGATTGAAAATTGTTTATTTCTTTTGCCCTTTTTGAGTCAAACATACATCAACATTGATTTAAGTTAAAAGAATAAGGATGTGTTTTTTCCCCCCACAGTGCCTCCTTGTATCAGCTCTGCTGTGTTTGAGATAAAATATGTTACCCTTTAATTCTAGCGCCCCCCATCAGGCCAGGTAGTCCGACTGACAAAATGTCCTCTTGGGAGTAACGGATCTCTTCCCGCTGCTTCACCTGAGCTCACATTCTGTCGCCCTGTCGTCTGCAAGCTGCACGTTCCCTGACAAATGATGGTCATTATGAGTTTGAGAGCACAGGGAGCTAATTACAGGTCTCAGATCAGTGCCGGCGCTGCTGTGATTCTCTATGGTGAATACAGACTCCCAGCTTCATGGGGACGTGAGAAACATCTGCACCGTTTAAAAAAAATAAATTCTCTGTCTTTAATTAGTGGGTAACTTTCAGTGGACACTGATAGAAAACATAATCGATGTGTCTGATTCAAACCGATAACCTTGTGCATCTAAGATATGGTTGGATTCTGCGAAGCCTCCAGGATGCTGCAGACCAGCATCTCTCCTGTGGACGACCCAGAAGATTCTCTTATATATTAAAGCTGTTTCTTTGTATTCAATATTTGAATTATATAAAATTCAATATTTGACTCAGCTTTGATATCAGGTACTTTTCCGGAGGTCGTTTTCCATTTGATTTTTCCCATAGTACCGCCTCAGTGTAGCTGGTCGTCATAGCGACGCCGTGCAGACCTGCCGTGACGTCATCTTCATGTCTAGGGGCCCATGAGGCTTTCTTGAGATTTTCCTGACACACAATAAAGTCCAATAATAAAGTTACTGTGTGGTTTTTACATTCTGATTTATAAACATATGATGTGACACCAGATTAGAGGCCACTGCTCTGCACAGACTGGGCATTTTGAGGAGGAGGAAGAAGAAGGAGGAAGAAGAGACAAATGAGACATAAACAGAGTCAACAGATCTCGAATTCGTTCAAGTAAATACAAGATGTCACTTCTGCATCACCTGGGTCTTGAACGCACCATCTTTGCCTCTTAGTCCTGGTCCTGCACCCATGTTTTCGATGTCTCCCCACACACCTGATTCAATAGATGAGTGGTTCTGAAGCCTCTGTAGAGCTCGATGACGTGGAGATCATTTGAATCAGCTGTGCTGGAACCTGCAGGATGAGGACAGGACAGATTTGTCGTTGCGTTGGAGTCGTATGGTTTTCCAGCTGGAATCTGCATGTGAACAGAAGAGAAACTGCTGAGTAGATCTGTCCACCAGCTCGGCTCCATCGAGCTACATTAGCTCTTTACTGCGCCGTTCAACCCTCATAAATCCATCCACCTTTTCTGCCTCCTCATCAGAGAACATCCAGTCAGAGCAGGGTGGAGGCTTCTGGCTCCTCTTCTCCATCATTAGATTAAATGAGTCTTTCTGAACTGTAGTTCATTAGAAAAGCGTTCTGAGGTTCCTCATAGTGTTGGTGGCTCAGACAACATTAGGGTTCTATCTTCCATGTGGTGCAAGTTGGTGAACAGTGCAGCGCTAACGTCATTACTAGAGTCTGTCTGACGGATGCAGTTTCATTTTCACGGCCATCGACCAAGTTGCAAATGAGCCCATCTGAGGAAATGTTGGTCTTTCCACTGGCATCCGATCAGCTGTTAATCAGAATGATCAGTTTTATCATTTGCTCACATGTGTGGGAGACGGAGGAGGCAGAGGGTCCAGCAGCCCAGGACCACATCCCTGTCCCTCAGTGAGGCAGCTGTTTTTCAACATTTACAGGGAATGGAAGATGATACTGGTTTTACTGGTTTAAATGATGTTATGCCAGACAGACACAGAGACAGACAGACAAACAGACAGAGACAGACAGACACAGAGACAGACAGACAGACAGACACAGACAGACACAGAGACAGACAGACAGACAGACAGAAGACAAACAGACACAGAGACAGACAGACACAGAGACAGACAGAGAGACAGACAGACAGACAGACACAGAGACAGACACAGAGACAGACAGAGAGACAGACAGACACAGACAGACACAGAGACAGACAGACACAGAGACAGACAGACAGACAGACAGAAGACAAACAGACAGACAGACAGACACAGAGACAGACAGACAGACAGAACCTGATGATACTGTAATGAAACCGAATGTCTGCCTGTTGTCTGTGTGTAAATCTGTGATGTCATCTGTGATGTCATCTGTGATGTCATCTGTGATGTCATCTCTGAACACAGATGGTTTCAGGTTAATGTTCTGTAGCAGTAAAAAATGACAAAATGATCAGTTTTATCACATAAGATGAAGAAAAGTACCAAATCTTTACCTTTGAGGAGAACGAATCAATCAAATCCTAAATATTCATCAGTTATCGAAATAGATGTCGTTTATAAATTAATTTTAAAAAATCATCTCAGTTCTAATTTTTGCTTCTGATTACTTTTTTTTAGATTAATTAAATGGTTTTTGTCAATGAATGTCAGACATTGAGAAAAAACTCCATTACAAAAACAGATTACAGTAACTTGTGTTAACAAACAATCCAAAAGTCAGACAGATATTCTATTTACAATCATAAACCAGCTAATGTTCACGTTTAAGGAACTTTAACCTGGTCCTCATAAGTATAGAAATACAAATATTTGTGCATGAGAGTCTGTGTGGTTCGTCTGAGGAGGGGGAGTCTGTGCAGCATGGCAGCTGCCATGTTCACTTTCTGTTGTTTAGATGCATGCTGTTCTGAGTGCACGTGTACACACACACACACACACACACACACACACACACACACACATACACACACACACACACACACACACGCGCGCACACACACGCGCACGCGCGCACACACACACACAAACACACACACAGACACAGACACACACAGACACAAACACACACACAGACACAAACACACACACAGACACACACAGACACACACACACACACACACACACACACACACACACACACACACACACACAGACACACACACACACACAGACACACACACACACACAGACACACACACACAGACACACACACACACAGACACACACACACACACACACACACAGACACACACACACACACAGACACACACACACAGACACACACAGACACACACACACACACAGACACACACACACACACACAGACACACACACACAGACACACACACACACACACCGTCTCAACAACTGATTCACAAAGACAGCCTGAAATAAACAGTGAACACAGAGCGTAGAGCGAGGTAGAGAGACACAGGGACTAGAGAGAGAGAGAGAGAGAGAGAGAGAGAGAGAGACAGAGAGAGAGAGAGACAGAGAGAGAGAGAGAGAGAGAGAGACAGAGAGAGAGACAGAGAGAGAGACAGAGAGAGAGAGAGAGACAGAGAGAGAGAGAGAGAGACAGAGAGAGAGAGAGACAGAGAGAGAGAGAGAGACAGAGAGAGAGAGAGAGACAGAGAGAGAGAGAGAGAGACAGAGAGAGAGAGAGACAGAGAGAGAGAGACAGAGAGAGAGACAGAGAGAGAGAGAGAGAGAGAGAGAGAGAGAGAGACTGGGAGTCCAGAGGGGAAGGAATGGGGGAAGGGCAGGGGGAGGATGTGGGATCATTTTAATCCCATTATAACGTTTATATTAAGAGGAGTAATTACTCAAGCCTTCATTAGAAGTTTGCTGTTCCTGTGACTCGCTGCAGGCTGACAGGACTAAAGAGCAGAGCCAGAGAGGCTGCAGCCGTCCAGAACAGCTGTGTTCACACAGTCAGGGGTTTTTACATGTGGAACTATGGGGGTGCATTGGCATTAATGCCCCCCCCCCGGCTCCTGTAGAAGGAACAATGGTAGCAGCCATTTTCCTGGTGATGCTGTGCATTTTGACTCATAAATACATTTTTCATAAAGGTCTGAGCAGGATGTCAACCTCAATATATGAAAACATAACACTATGGAAAAGAAAGTCTAAACAGCAAAAGGAACCATTTCAGTGTTGAATCACGATAAAATATCAAGTGTTTTCACAAATAAAGAAAAACAGTCGTGTTGTTTTTCAGACCAGACCGATTGTATTCTAAGATGTTGGAAAAAAAAAGTTGAAAAAAACAAAACGACCAAAATATCACAAGACCTGCAAAAGTTGATGCTGATGATTCCCTCGTCTGAGTTTTAAAGAGTTTAACCAATTTAGAAAAAAGTGAATTTTTAAAATGTGAAGGTGTTAAAAGGCACATCTGTGAGACGACAGCAGGTCTGTGTCTGTATGTCAGCAGCTTTTAGCTAACACACATTTACTATGTCAGAGATTGTGTTTACATTTAGTTTTACTGCCTCCAAGTGGCATAAAAATAAATAAATCCATGCACATTTAGGACATATCAGTTAAAAAGAAGTTCAGAGCAAATGAAATACTTTTAAATTCTTTTCTGCGGGTAACAAAGAAACGTTAGCTAAAGCCACTCCTCACTCAGGGACGTACAGCTTTGTCACTTAAAACCGGTATTAGACAGAAAGTTATTGGTGCCATTAAACATCATCAGTAAACCGACCAAAAAGCAAACCAGAATGGATATTTATGTCTTTGCACGCTATGGAAACGGGGATAAACGATGTGCTGTCACCCGTTTTGCTAAAAATCTCACTTAGCTGTCCATTAACAGCGATCTTCTACTTGTGATGCCTCTAAAATTCAGCTGAAGCGAGGAGACGATTGTGAAATATATTCCTGATTTCAGACTTCTGTCATAGCGTTCGATAAATCTGAGCCCAGCTTGTCTGTCTAAACAGTCGGAGCTCTCAGTAAAGCCATCAGTCACTGTCTGAGGCCTGATTGATGCCTCCAGCGGGGGACTGATTGAGAGCCACTGCTGGCTCACAGCACTGATCCCATATTAAACTCTACGGACTCTTTGGACGACACTATTATTAATTCAAGTCCTGCTCCTCTGTCAGCAGGACATCATGGACTCTTTCAATAAAATGAACATGATCTCATGTTATAGCCTATAAACAGCTTTTATTAGTTGTGAAGGCGCAGGAACGGACAGTCAGGTGACCTTTGTTTTCAAAGTCACATGACCAAAGGATTAGGATTAGAATAACTTTTATTAACTAACATTATCTACATGACATGGATAAGAAATAATCTCTATTGAGAATTTATGAAACATTATTGTCAGGTGCGGATCTAGGATTTTTCTAACTCAGGGGCCACAAAGGGGCCACATTTTACACAGAGGGGTCCAGTATATGTCCAGCATCCATGCACATTTCCTTATTCAGGAAGATCTATATACATTTCATTCCTTGTTTGCCATTTGCTCCACAGCTTTGAGAAATGACACACAAAATTAGATATATTTAGCAAATTGTACCTTGTTCAATTACATTGTTTGTCAAAAAAGCTTAGGAAATAAAAGTTCGTATTTTTCATATTTATCGAATTTTAAACCGGGGTGCAGAAAACACTTAAAGCAGGTAATGTATATTATTACAGCATACCGAACAGTTCAGGGGCCAATCAGATTTCAACTGGGACCAGTGCCCCTCTGGCCCCACGCCTGGATCCGCCCATGATTAATATGCTTGGAGTCCCCCCAAAAAAACATTTGGGAAAGGGTGGGGCCCATATAGCCACATATATTGGCCCATATTGCAATGACAACTCTAAACCCCCTTATATCTCTCATAAAGACATACAGAGCACTGCCAAAACCAGAAACCCCTAAGTGGGGCCCCTTCTACCTAAGGTATGACAGCTGGATATGGTTGGTGTGGACACCTCTACACCACCTCTGATGAACATCACCATCAGCAGCATCACCACCAGGTTCTCAAAGATGGAGGATATTTACAACCTGTATGGTTTTATTCTAAGAGGGACAGAAGCAATTAAGTCTGGACGACTTGAGAAGCAGTGCCTAATCTTGCAAAAATGGATGACATTGATGGGAGGAGACAGGAGGAGACAACCAGAGACAGGAGGAGACTGGAGGAGACAACCAGAGACAGGAGGAGACAACCAGAGACAGGAGGAGACAGGAGGAGACAACCAGAGACAGGAGGAGACAACCAGAGACAGGAGGACACAACCAGAGACAGGAGGAGACAACCAGAGACAGGAGGAGACAGGAGGAGACAACCAGAGACAGGAGGAGACAACCAGAGACAGGAGGAGACAATCAGAGACAGGAGGAGACAGGAGGAGACAACCAGAGACAGGTGGAGACAATCAGAGACAGGAGGAGACAACCAGAGACAGGAGGAGACAACCAGAGACAGGAGGAGACAGGAGGAGACAACCAGAGACAGGTGGAGACAATCAGAGACAGGAGGAGACAACCAGAGACAGGAGGAGACAACCAGAGACAGGAGGAGACAGGAGGAGACAACCAGAGACAGGAGGAGACAACCAGAGACAGGAGGAGACAACCAGAGACAGGAGGAGACAACCAGAGACAGGAGGAGACAACCAGAGACAGGAGGAGACAACCAGACAATCACACACTGGAGGGAAAACTGTTAAAGTGGAAGACACAAAGAGGACACAACGATAAACTAACACAAAACAGAGCAAAAAAATTTCAAACAACTTAAAACAATCATCTTTTTGTTGTCTCTATGGTGGTTTTGGTTTGAACTTGGGATTCAGAAATTTGTGTCAATTTGACACCTTGACATTAACGACAGTATTATCTTTAAACCATCTGAAGCCCCAATATTAACCCCACCCTTCCTCCCAAAACTCCTCTTCAATTATTTAGCTTCTCCAATGAGGATGAATCACTTCCAATCTCAGTCTCCCAAAACGGACACAGTCTCATTATGATTTTAATGATCCCGCCACGAGAAGGATGAGGTGGAGGAGGAGGATGGTGAAGTGGATGGGTGGAGGGCTATTTTTACTGTCACATATATTTAGTTATTTTTGGTGACAGATCACTTCTCATCAGCTGTTTGGTTTCAGATCCACAAATCTAGTTTGAAATGTAGTTTGAAGTGCTTTTAAAGAGTATTTCTGCATAAAACCTGCCACATTAAACAATGTCAAAAATGACTTAACGGTCATGTTGGTAGCAATAGTGATAGTTGAAGTTTTGAGATATTTACAGATACAACAGAGGAGATAAAAGTGAATCATAAGAGAAAAATACGTTTTATGTATGATATTATGTTTTGCAATGGTGAACAGAGCCTTAAATTGATCACAAGGTAACTAATAAATATATTTGATTTCTTGGTGATTTTTTCATCTTTAAATTTTTTTTTCTTCATAAAAAAGAGAGTAAAATATTCATTGTCACACCTGATGGAGAAACAGGGAACACAAGGATTAAGACTCGAATGCAGGAAGCAGAGTCTAATCTGCACCAATCTGATGCAGTTTGATAATGTACTGAACAATATAATATTAAATAAAGATTTCAGGGTGTGAAAGCATTTCACAGCTGTGGATAGCAATGTTAGCATTAGCTTGGCTGCTGTTAGCGTGTACGCAGATCTCATATCTTTACTGTTGTAATGAGACAAAAATCAGACAACGGCCCAGATTGCCATGAAGTTTCCACCTGTTACGCTCATGTCTTATTGCAATTTGTGGCACATCTTCCTTTTCTAAAAAAGAAAAATCTGTAATGGAGCTCATCTCCACAGGAGCTTGTCGCCCCCTGCTGGCAGGAGGACTTGCAGCTGCAGCTCTTCTTCATGGATGAAAACCTTAAGAAGGCAGTGAATCGTGAACACAGCATTGTGGGCCTGTAATGATCCGGATCACCACCAAAATCTACTGGACTGTGCCTTTGGGCTTACTCTTCAAATTCAAATCTACTCACAGCTTTTTGAACAATGCTGCTAAGAAACAATGCTAAAACGTAATGTAGATGGCTGAGGTGAAAACGGTGTTGAAATGGTATTTTCTAAGCCTTGTGTCTAAATGATAAAATATGTTGGTTGTTTTCTAATACGGCTGCAGTAACTCACCTAAACAGTGAAGGAAATATAAGTAAAGAAAGAGATGCATATGTGAGCATCTTCCCTCAGCCAACACCTCAAAGGCAGCAGGCTTAACAGGCTGAGGAGACGAGGTAACATTAGCCTCTAGTGGCATTGTCAGCTGATCTGGGACGTCTATCTCATTAGTTATCGTGATCCTGCCCAGACTGTACTGACATAATCATCCATATTCTACATCCTAAATATCAAACGTGACTGATGATTGATCAGGAGGGTTGGATTGCCTCACGTCAGCAGGTAAACCAGATTTGTACTCCGATCATCAGGACGGGTGATTAAATGATTTCTTACAATCAAAGCCAGAGGTTTCTTGTCAGCGGTCATTCAGTATGATGGTAAATGTTGATGACGTCATTTGAAACGGTCGTTTTAAACATCTTTATTTTCCTTTACTTTTAGAGGTTGGCACGTCTAAGGCATGCTTGTTATTGTATTTCATTTATTTATTTTCTCTGGAGGTATTGAATATAAAAGGTGTAAGGATATTGGGATGCAAATGAGTAGACTCTGCATAATCATCGTCAGGCATTGATGAAATGCATAAAAATACAAAAAAAAGTCTCTCTCTCTCTGCCACAAACACAATTTGTGTGAAGTCAGAAGTGCTGCTAAGCCAGAGTTCAATTTAAAAACTCCTGACAGTGTGTTTCCCCTGCCAACGCTCTCTCTGATAGTTTAATATCACTTACAGTTGTTTATTTATGACCTGCATCCCCATCCGTGTTCTTAGCTTAATTACTTCAGGGTTATGTGGAAACACTGATGGAAGGGGCTGCAGGAGATAGAGACGAAGTGAGAGAAGATGAAGGGGAGGAAGACATTGTGATGGTGAGATGTGAGATCTGGGTGAGGAGATGGTGGGAGAGACATGTAAGGGACACGGGAGGCTTAAAGACAACTGAAGAGGTAAAGAGCAGAATGAGAGAAAATGAAGAGAGAGTGGAATAATATGGTGAGAGGATGATGAGCAAAGTAATCCAAAACACTGATTGTATTGTGCAAAATCTCCTTCATAAGGCCCTTTTATTTGCATGTCATCATAATACTGTGTACATGCACTGGGCAGACTCACAAAGCCACCGCCCAAAGACACACTTGATTAAATTAAAAGGGCTTCTTTCACTTTTTTTTTTACCCTGAGAAGAAGAAAATGTCGCTCTAGACGTTCCACTGCACAAGCTAGTCGCTAATTCTGTCTGTTCTGCAGTTTGGTCCTGAGCAGGCAGCTGAGAAAAGCTGAGAAAAGCTGCCTGCTGCTGCCGTAAATGAGGTCAATGGGAGCACTGAGAGCGAACCACACAGTAAATGAGCCATACGACCAAAAACATGCCATCAAATGCTCTGTGGAGCCGAGGGGAGCTGCAGAGTTTGGTGCTAATCCTCTGTGGGTTTGCTCAACAGGCCCCCCCCCTTTCACTTTACACAACAAAATCATATAAAAATACTTAGCAGTGCACTTTTAAAATGTAGAGATAAAATAAGATTAAAACATGAAATGGCAAATGTTATATTTTTTAAAGAAATTGAGAAGAGGAAAATATTTCCCCTTCCTTTACCGCTTCAGGCCGATCATTCCATTTTTGATCAATATTTTTTATTTAGGCTTAGTCCTGTGTCAAATGTGGGTTTTATCATATTTATTCAACATTATCCTGATTTTTAGTCCATTTTTATTCCACTAGAAGACATTTTAGCCTAATTTTAGTCAAAGTATTTTAACTTTAGTCCATGAAAAGTGTTGACATTTTAGTCTTTTCTTAGACATCAGGCTATTATTAACATTTAAGTCGACATATTCGAAACATCGACTTAAATGTTGGTCATTTTACTCTTATTTCACATCAGATTTATCTGATCACAGGGTGTGTTTAGCATGCGTGGGAGGAGTCACACGAGATTTTGATTAACCTGTTTGTTTGTTTTTTTGTGTTGTTCAGTAAAAAGTAAAGTAGGTTTGTTTTGTTTCGCTGATGTGAATTTGGTTAAAATAGATTCAGTTTAAAAAAAAAGATACAAATGACCTCAGTTGTATCATGTGGAAAAGTCTCTTTTTTTTCTCTTTTGGCTACAAAGAATGTCATGTTTATTTATGTTGAAATGTTACTTGTTGTTTTAATTTACAAGTGCTAAATATTATTAAAAGTATTGTGCACTGTAAAAAAGTCCCTATTTTTAATAATAAAAGAAAAAAAAGGTAGAATGTGTGCCCCATATATTGAGGCTACAGTCCTCTATAGCGGCTGGCACAGGTTCGATTGTCTGCCCCCCCCCACTCTCTCTCTCCCACATTTTCTGTCACCCCTTCACTCCTGTCAATTAAAGGTTAAGACGCCCCCCCCCCAAAAAAAAGAGAAAAAAAAGATTGTTGTTGTTTGTATAGTGTGGTGCAGATCAAGATAATAATCCGGATCTGATGCATCAAAATCTGTAGAAGTAGGCTGTGATCTTTATTTAGCTGCTATGTAAAAGCTAGACAGACCAGCAGGATTGTTCAGCCATGAGGGCCAAACCAGTTTATACTGGTTTCTAAACAGTCTAGATGTTTGTGTACCTCTGAAACAACTCAGACCTCTAGACTCCAGCAATAAGCCAGCGCTGCTTTATTCCACCAAAGCAATAAGCTAAACACATCTCCCCATTGGAGCCTCATACCTGAGAACCAATAAACCCAGAGCAATAATGAAATGGGCGATTCAGGGAGAGCAGGAGCCTGATTCCACAATCAATAAAGGGGAGAGCTGCTTTTTCTCCTGCCTGTAAGTATTTACAGTCTGAACTTCGGAAGGGAAAAAACCCCTCGTAGAGTAGAGCTCCATCTTTAATTTGAATTTAAAGTGGTGATATCAGTTCTGTGTTACTCTTTATTTTGTCTCCCTCTTCACTCATTGCTGTTTCTGCAGTGAACTCCTCAGGGATCGTTTGTCAGTCAAACACTGCGGTTACTCCACGTTTTTCTTCAGATTTAGTTTCTCAGCACTTTACTACAGTTTCTCAAAAGGACCTCAAGGTGTCAAAATAATACATTACAACCTGAAACATAAAGGCACGAAAAGAAAAGTCAATTATAAAGCAGAAATGATCCCGTAAATTCATATTAGATCAGCTTGGCAGCTTATTGGCTCAATATTTTGTTTTATTACTCACAAAAAAAGGATTCAGTGAATCACAATGCAGAAATATCAGCTATAACACACAATGAAACAATCAAATAAAAGATAATGAGGCAGAGATAAAGCTTCCGGTGTGACATCCACCATCAGGTGGAATGACTGCATCCAGCTGTCTGACAGAGAGCAGCTGAACTGAGCAGGAACACATAGTCAGAAAGAGGCATCTCTGCTCTTTGCTGATGATGTGGTTCTGTTGGCGTCATCAGTCCGTGATCTTCAGCAATGCACAGGAAAGGTTTGCAGCTGAGGGTGAGGCGGCTCTCATGAGAGTCAGCACCTCCAAATCTGAGGCCATAACGGAAATCGGTGGACTGCCCCCTTCAGGTTGGGGGTGAGTTACTGCATCAAGCATCTTCGGGTCTTATGAAGGGAAAATGGACCGTGAAGTGGACCTTTGATTCGGTGCAGCGTCAGCAGTAATGTGGCTGCTTTTCCAGGCACATCCAACTGAGAGGCGACTCATCAAAGTGATTAGATGATTGGTTTCTCATCCAAACTCTTTTGTGTGAGATAATTGACGGCATGTCAGAAACACTTTTTAGATTGTCTATACCCGTATCACTAGGTCTTATTTATACAACATCACTTTATATCGATGTACTGTAGGTTCTGGATCACATTTTCATTTTCTGCAACACTGTGCCTTTTTTTTTTTTTTTTTACATGTTACTAATATCATGACAACAACGTCCATCCATCATCCATCATCCATCATCTATAAACACTTATCTCTGCAGGGCCGTGGAGTCAGGAGCAGCAAGAAGGGTCTGGGCTTGAATCCCAACTTTGGTCCTCTCCTTTCCTTTGTGCTCCAGCTTCCTCCCACAGTCCAAAACATACAATATGGGTGAACTGGTTTAAAATACTAATAAGTCAATCGAAATAAAAATACCCAGGTATGACCACTCATGACGTTCCACCACTATGAGCGATTAGATCCAGATCTGGATCATAATCCAATGTATTATTGATGGTACTCAAATCGTTTATTTATAACAATTAAATGTTATCAGCGGCATTTGTTTGAAAAGTGTAACAGCTGATGGTTTAAATATATGCTGTGTATTTCACACTAACTGTATCACAGGGAGACAGATCACACTCATCCTCACACTCATCTTCAGAGAGAGTTTTGGATGAAATTAAAACAATCCCCTCGCTATTTGTGTAACTTGACGTCTCCTAGGCTTAAGCAGAGGTCCTTTAAGTAACATTCTGTTTTCCATGTGCATTTGCATGTTTGTGCATTTCACTGTGTATTTCCATGTACAAGCATACTGTATTAGTATGAATATACTGCATGCAGACGTGCAACCAAAGTGTGCAAACCCTAAAATATGTCGTATCTGCAGCACTGTAACCACTGAGGGAGAGAGGGAGAGAGAGAGAGAGAGAGAGAGAGAGAGAGAGAGAGAGAGAGAGCAAGAGAGAGAGAGAGAGAGAGCAAGAGAGAGAGAGAGAGAGAGAGAGCGAGAGAGAGAGAGAGAAGACAGAGGAAGAAAGACGAAGGAGAAGCAGAGGTGAGAGGAGAGATGGAGCCAAACAGAGAGGGGAAAAAGACGACAATCGGATCAAGGGAGAGAGATAACAGCCATTGGGGTGGGGTGGAGGTGGGTGGGGGGTGGGGTGGAGGTGGGTGGGGTGGAGGATGACATCACAAGAAATAGGTGAGGTAACGTCTGTGGTGCAGAAGTGGAGCAGATAGAACAGACAGTCGCTGCTGCAGCTCATCAAAATATAACTCTGCTTGTATTTCAAAGATCTGAAACAGATGGAAGCCCGATGTCCACGTCACCAGCAGCCCTCATGGACGAGAGCCACGATGCTGGAAGCTCTGGTGACCAGTGGTTGGCAATGCCATCTCACATTTACTATTATTAAACCCTGTCATTGGATGTAGAAGAGGCACACAGGCCAACAGGACCACCAATAGGGCTGAGATGGTGAAAAACCAGTTTGAGAGTGGTGAGTGGTGAGTGGTGGTTCCCAGAGAGGAACGCTGCATCCCTACAAGGCTGAGCATCAAGCCTAGAATAATGCAGCAGCTGCCTGCTCTACTCTATCTGCAAAAGCAGGACACTTAACAAAATCCATTGGAACACATGGTGCTT
>CM075195.1:2450000-2522500 GCA_037577475.1 Chaunax sp. Z400 | reverse complement strand
ACCAACAGTGGTATCATTGTATCCTCCTCATGTCTTCCCCTTTAACAGTTTTCCTCCAGTGTGTGATTGTCTCCTCCTGTCCTCTGATTGGCTCCTCCTCCCAGAGCCACCTGTTTCCCATCGTCTCATCTCCCAGGGTATTCATGTTTCCCCCTCTTTAGTTGCCAGTTCGTTGCAGACGTCTCATCACACGTCCCAGTGTTTTCCTTGTGAGGTTACTTACTCTGAGCCTGTCTTACCCTTTTGGATACTTTTGCCTTTTGTGCACTGTATTTTTTTTGGGGGGGTTTTGGACTAATAAATCTCTGGACTGGACTCCCTTTGTCTCGCCCCGTGTCTGCACTTGGGTCGTCACACAATTGTGGTTGAAACCTGACAATTTCCCTCTATTTTCTTCTGTAGCATGTTTCTGCTGTTGGTGTAGCGCCACACCACACATATGGTGCGTTCTTCTTCTTTTGTTAATAGCGGTTGCAAACAGACTGTAGGTGTATTAGCGCCACCGTCTGGCTGGAGTACAGCATTACAACCAGGCAAAGGTAAAAACAATAAAAGGATAGTTGTGCATACTATTCAGAACATTGGCTGAACTTTTTCAACATGTTCCCTAATTACATAAAAAAGGATTTCCTTGAAGCTTTTTGCAGGATGCAACATGTGTACGGTTGTTTGGGATAGCGAAGGATTATGCTAGCTTAATTTATGTTAGCTAACGTTACACTTTCATTTCAAACAATTAAATGGTTTGAAACTTTTTTTTATTTTACAAGTTCTTGAAATAAATGACTGGTATCTAAATTCAAGCACTCATTGATTCCCTCCAGCTCATAAGGTTATGTTTTCACCTGTTTGTTGGTTGGCTTGTTTGTTTTTCCTGCCTGATTACGTAAAAACTGCCAAAGAGTTTTTCCACAAAACGTGTCAGAAGGATGGAGCATGAGTCAGGAAAGAATCCAGAATCATTTGGAGTGAATCCACTTTCTTCAATATTTTCTATAATTACGTAAAAACAACCAAACCGATTTCCACTAAACTTTGTGGGGGGTGGGTTTAGGCAAACTTAACAGTGTAGGATTGTTCAACCTTTTATTTAAACCATTAATAAACAGTGATTCACTAGAAAGCACATTTGATAAAAAAAAAGGCACATAATGAGTGCAGCAGAATGTTTTTTTTTCCCAGTCCTGTCAATCATCTCTGATACCTCGTATTTATCATTTACTGGAGGAGGTGCGGAGGCTAACTGGTCATGTTGGGTCATGTTTGGTGGAATTTCCCTTTACAGATTGGGACAGAGCAGAAAATGACAGAGTGAGCGAGCCATAAACAGACGGAGCGAGGTGCCCCTGTGTCCCTGGTCACACCAGTGGGTAACCACACTTCATCCATGGCTCCAGACACACACACACTCTCACACACACTGAGGCCAATGATATGTTGGGAAATGTAGTGAGGGGGAAACCTGAGAAGGGGAAAACTGAACGCAGAAGAAAAACAATAACAAGAAAGACCAAAAAATATAGATGCCATGTCTCTGTGTCGCTGCTTTCTTCTTCTTCTTTCCTCTGCTACTTACCACTGAGTCTGTCTCATTGACAGTACATATTTCATTATAAGAGTATGGAAGGAAAATTATTCAACCCTTTAGCTGCTATGACCTGCTCCAATCATGATGCATATCCAGACACCAGCTTCTGAGGAATCTTAGCCCATTCCTCACGGACAAAGGCCTCCAGTTCTGGAATATTCCTGGGTTTAACCACCTTCTTCACTGATGGGCCTCTTCTAGAATGATCCAGGACTTCTTCTGACACCAGGCCTTGGTGGACTCTGAGGTCTGCTTTGGGATCGTCGTCCTTTTGGAATGTCCAATGACGGCCGAGCTTCATCTTCCTCACAGATGGAGACGTTTTCTTCTAGGATTTCCTGATCCTTGATGGAATCCATCTGACCCTCTACAGGCTGCAGGTTTCCAGTGGTCCAGGAAGCAAAGCAGCCCCAGAGCCTCACCGATCCACCGCCATGCTTCACTGTAGGTAGGCTGTTCTTTTCAGCATCAGCTTCATTCTTCCTCCTCCAGACATACAGCTGATCCAGAGGCCCCAAAAGTTCCAGTTTTGGTTTCATGGCTCCACAGAACAGCATCCCAGAACTTCTGGATCTGATCTAGATGGTTCTGAGCTACTGGAGCCCACTTTTCTGGAGCTTCTGGGTTAGCAGTAGCTGCAGTAAACGTACTACTACACTGTAAAAATACTCCCACATTTAAAATATGTAAGTGTTCATGTTTAAGCTTTCCGGGCCCATTTTTGAGCAGATCTGGATCATTTTTCCAGTTTTGAACATTACAAGAAACGTTTTTTTTAACTGTTTTTATCACTTAAACTTAAACTAATGAATGAATTACTGTGAAGCTGGGTGGAAGAGTGGGCGTCGTCACAGAAAAGAAACTGTTGCATTTGGAGTAGATCCAGATAAAGGCGTGGATCCATGATCCATTTCTTAACCTATACAAGAACCCTGAGGGCAGCCATTGTTATGGCGCACATGACTTGACTAATGGGCTTTGGAGGAAGTATGAACAGGCAAATCAACTGGTGATGGATATTATCTTCCTATGATGTCATTTATTCATGTGCTTCCTGAAACAATGGGTTTGCCGTTTAAAATGCATCCAGAAGCCCAAACATTTCAGATTATTTTCTTCCATTTGTTATTTTTCTCCCTCTTTCTTTGTCTTTCTCTCCTTCCATTCTCTCTACAACTTCATCTCTATCACTTTCCCTCCCTCCCTCTTTCTGTCATTTTCTGCTTTCCCACACGTCTTTTCTCTCCGTCTGCTGGCAGCCATGTGCGATGCCTACTATGGCGTCATGCTGGGTCACCACCACACACACAGACCCACGCACAGACACACACACACACACACACACACACACACACACACACACACACACACACACACACACACACGCCCACGCGGCGTCAGTGCCTGTAATAGTGACAACGCTGCGGACAAAACCAACAACAGACAAATATATAAAAATAAAGGCTGAGATTCCATTTAATTTGAGGAGATTTCCACATCAGCGCTGCTCGAGTAAAGCCCGTGTTTAGACATGCATGTAGGTTCAGGAAAACCAGGGGAGCCAGAAAGATAAATAGACTGAATTAGAACAAAAAGTTCTGGAGACACTTACACAAAGGTTTAAAATTAGACGTTCAAACCCACAGAGAGCCTGAAGTCCCTAAAAATGTTCTCATCTGTTTTCACACAGGCCGTCTTTTTACATTTGGTTCTTGTTTTTCTCCTGTTCGCTTTTCTTTTCTCACGTTTTTTTTCAACATTTTCAGAAAATAGCTTTGAGCCGCATGAAAACAGGGATATAGCATTTTGACCAGGCAATCAGAGGGAGAGGGGGAAAGAAGAAGAATCTGAAATGTAAAAATATTAAGACATACAGTAACAAAATAGTACAAAACATAGAAAAGGATGGGAAAAAGTTTTTAAAAAAATGCAAAAATGGGAAAGGATTATCCTTTCATCCCTCCATCAGGCCTGATGTCAGCTGACTTTTACACAAATGATGTCCTTATTTTGACCCAAAGGCAATTAAAAACCTCAGCCTCACTTTAAACATGTTTGAACCTGGTTTTAAACTAAAAATTAATATTAAGTTTCTTCATCTGTTTCATCATCACCATCTCGATGATCATCTTTCACTTCAAGACGTTAAACTATGAGAAAGACAGAAAAGTGAGTGCTGACTCAGTCTGAAACAAAACGACCAGAATAGCATTAACTCTTTATCTGGAGTCCTGCTGACTCAGATTCTGGCTCACTGATTGGCTGGTGTGACTGTTTCCACGGTAATAGATGGGTTCCACCAGTCAACGTTATAGCGGTCAGGCCTGCCCAGGATTTGAACCCACAAGCCCTTCAAAGCCAAGGCCACCAAACCAGAAGACTTCAGAGGTTTGACACCCACACCTTGGCTCCCACTGACAAAAGACAGGGGGGCAGGAGAAAGAGGGAGGTGACAGGAGGGCAGAGAAGAGGAATAAGATGCAGAAAAAGAAGAAACAACATTTCTCATTACTTTCCAAAACGATCTCACACTCATTTAAGGCTGCGATTGGTTGAATGTGCAGGTGTGAATGTAGGCGGGGTTTTAACTTTCTATCTACCTCAAGTTCTCTTTCTTCATTCATCAAACAGCTACTTCTTCTTCCTGCCATTCACAGCTAAAGGCCCATCTATGGTCAACCCAGTTTAGTTAGTTGAGTCATTTTCAGAGCTTGTTCCTCAGTTAACGGACTTCCTGTTGCTTCCGCATCGTTAAATCCCGGGGGGGGGGGGGTAGGTCGCACACCTGAACATGTTACTACAACGTTGCACTTCATTCAGATAGACGTCAGGGTGGAATAAAGACGCAACACGGCTGGAATGAAAACGCTGTCTGAATGGGGCTACAGTGAGGTAAACCATCACCTCCTTCTACCATCGCCATATTTGTTGTCCAAACTTTTGACTCTTTCCGCCCCTCTGGTGGATGTGTTGATGCCAAAGTAAAGGATGCGTGGACGTCTTTGACGGACACGCCGTTTGAGATGGACGCATCTATTTTGGTGTGTAAATGGGAATATAAGTGAGCCTGAAGGTGCAGCTGTCCTGGTCTTCATCAGGCTGTGTAAAAGGGGCAGAAAGAGGAGGAAGTAGGAAAAAAAACTCTGACATGCTCGCTCTGTGGTCAGATCTAAATGTGAAGCCTTGGTGTCTATTAAAAGTAAAAAGCTGCACTCAGGGTCAGGGGTCATTCTGTCTTTCCTGTGAGTTGTGAAAATAGACCAGCTATCACCACATTATAATCGACAAAAACACAATTCAGTTTCCTCCCAAAGGGGAAAATTTCGATTCCACAGTTTGAAGGCGGAACAGAAGCTGGAATGATCTTTCAGTTTTTGTCCTTGACCTCACTTTTGATGGTTTCCTCTCATGTTCTGCCCTTCGATGAGACATTTTCCATTTTTTTTCCTTCAAATTTTAGGAACTGCTTTTATTTATTCACAGGAAGAGTTTCATGCACTTGGATAAAAGAGTTTTTCTTTGACCTCAGAGTTTTTGCCAACATTTTACTACAAGCTGTTACTACACTAAACCTCTCACTTCCTGTTCCCAGCAGTCCCTGAGACAGGAAGTGAATGCTGAGTTACTTCCCATGGAGACAGGAAACAGGAAGTGATGGGGGTATGGAGGAGAGCTTGACATCCTGAGCCTGACCACCATCACCATGACATCATCTGGTCCAACAGAGCTGCACAGACGACAGCAGAGGCTTGCAGCAGACGGCAACAACCAGTCTGACTTCAGTTCCAAACTGGTTTGGTTCTTCATTAGAACTGCTAACATGCTAATAGCCCTAGAACTGCCCCGGGGCTCATTTTTATGCCCTTTGATTTCAAGTCTTAAAATGAAAATCATGTTTATTAATGTGAAAATAAAGTTATTTTGTTACAGATTGAAAAACATTCTTTAATTCATCAATAAACTAGACTACAATAATTTAAAAGGTGGCATTGCCTCTACATTACATAAATAACATATTTGAATAGCAAATATTAAAGGAGAAGACAAAAAATGTCATGTAAATGTACAAAATGTATTTTTTCTGATATTCGCATAGTTAGTTGCATTTGTAGATGCACAACAAAGATGCACAACAAAGATGCACAACAAAGACGCACAACAAAGACGCACACCGGAACGCTGCTCTCTCATCCTCATTTACATCCTCATTTACATCTTTATGAATGTAGAATAAAAGTTCCACCTTTTTTTGAGTTTTCTCCAGTTGACTTTATGTTTTCATCTGATCATATCACGTTTAAAAACCTCGTCTTTCTCTCCTCCTTTTAATTTCTTCCTTCTTCCAGTTCTTTTATCTTCTTCTGTTGTTTAATGGTGACAGTAGCCTGCTGTAACTTCCTGTAATTGGTCTGAAAGTCAGAACCATCCCAAAAAAAAGGGCATTCACACTGTAAAGGAGAAGAAAAAAAACATGGTTCAGTTTTGATCTGGACCGAGACCACCTCTTTTTGTCGGACCAAAGACCAGCTGTTTCACACCTGAAATCTTGGTCAAGATCAAACGAGGCAAGTGTGAAAGCATCATTTGGTACATCAGAGCCCAGAATTCTGGTAATAATCTTATGATCTTAACAATTCTAGAGAAAACCTTAAATACATCAGAGTCGCCAACATGGTTGCTACACATATTGGTGTTTGCTCCTAAATCTGGGCGTAATAAAGGATCTCATTCTATTCTTCCAACAGGTGACCTGCCTGTGTTTTCTGTGTTTGGTCAACTTGGTGAAAAGTCGACCCAGAGCTCTTCACGATGTTGTAGCAGCATATTAACTGACATATGACTCCCTCCGTGATGGTGTGTGTGTGTGTGTGTGTGTGTGTGTGTGTTGGGGGGGGGTTGGGGAGACCCACGGCTTCAGCGGCGATGAAACAATCTTCTGCTTTATGTTAACATCTAATTTTCCAGCTGGAGTCTGGTTGGAGCTAAATTGATAATGTAGGCAGATGTAAAAACTATAATCTTCATAAAAGAAGCTTCATTTGAAAAATCATTCTGTCAAATGTTGCCATTAAACAGATGGTGTGATGGATACAGCACATATGTTTATTAGGAGAGAAGAAGAAAACGTAAAAAGATTTGCAGACAAAAGTCACGTATCTGCACATAAAACAACGAGGCAAGACTCCGAGTCTCGACCGTATCTGTCATCAATTCCCATCCAGCATGCGACACACACACACACACATTCTTCATTTATTTCATGTTCAGCGGTTAGAGTCAAAAGCACATGGACATAAAATAGTGTTTCAGCCTCTTACACACCCACACACAACAGATACACAAACGTCTAGTTGCTGTATACAGAGAAGTTGCACATACAAACACACTGACAGCGTAAACCAGCTGCCATCTAACATCAGTCTGAAATCACACACACATGCTCTGCTGCACGCAAACACATATGCACACGCACACGGTTAGAGAGTCAGTGTGTAGTTGCGGTGACTGATCTGACATCCTAACCACATGTGGCCAATAAAACACCACAGACAGAAAGAGACGGGAAAATCCCTCTCTCTCTCTCTCCGTCCCCTTCCATGGTCTCTCTCTCAAACACATGGCAGTACAGATTCCATTCTCTCTGCCTCTCCCTGGATTTCTCTCTGGAGCTTTTTGTTCCTCATCTCCATATGCATCTTTAATTTCTGTCTGTGCCTCTCCCTCTCTATGCATTCACACTGTGACCACAGTAATAATAAAATCACCATCGTTCTCTTAGGAGATATATGAACATGTGTGGGTTCAAATGAGACACTGGGCCTTTATTGCAGTTTTTCAATGCTGATATAAAGCCTGTTCCCAGATCTGCCATATTGATTTCAGACGATAAACATGCAAAATATCAGCATGAAACTAAAGTCGATCTTGAGACGTTCAGAGACGTTTCAGTGACTTCTAGGAGCCTGTTTAAATGATGTAAAGCTCATTAAGGGGTGAACGGTGTGCCTCAGGGCTTCTGTTTCGGGTAACGCTGCTTTGCTTTGACATTGTAGATTAGAAGAAAAGGATTCTCCAGTTGCTGTCGAGCTAAATGAAGCCCCTGCCAAACAAAACTCACATGTGAGATTTCATCGGGACACGTAGCCCCAGTGAAACGAGTCCAACGTTTCTGATGCTCATCACAAAGCAGCGTTTGTCTTTCAGTCTGTCTGGAGGAAGGATACGGCCTCAAGGATCGATCCATTAGTGGTGGTGATCCAGATCATCTGGATCCACAATGTTTTTAAAGGATCTTCTATCTTCATGGAAAATGTCAACAATGATTGGACAAAAAAAATGACACGATGACATCACCATAAGATCAAGCACGCATCAGGGTCTGATCTGGATCCAAGTCATATTCTGGATCTGGTGATCCAGAATGTTTAAATTTGTAGGGCTAACTGAAAATTCACTTCAGTGAGAGAACAGATAATAATGATCCAGACTGAACTGAGATCAGATTGTAGCTGAAACTGTTCTGATTCAGTTAGGAGTCAAATCTGATGTATCAAAAGTTCCTGATCTAGATCCTGAAGAAAACCACCATCAGTGAAATATGTTTTCTAGTGTAACTTAACTATAAGACTAATGATGACACCAATGTGATCCAGATTCTAGGGGCAGGTTTTCATGGTCCAGGAGTCCCATGATGAGGGTCAACCTATCAGGGGACTGTTGCTTTTAGCTGCAGTGACATAATGAGGAAACTGAGCTTCCTTGGCTGAGGTTTGTTCTCTCTTTGAGTCTCATTTTAGAATGTCAGCAGTAATAGGATAAGATGTTAACTCCCCTGGTTCTGTTGTTCTACATTTTTTTTTAAACTTTTTTTGTCATTATTATATATATAGATTTTTTTATCTGCATAGTTTATATATATATATATACATATATATATATATATACATATACATATATATATATACATATATATATATACATATACATATATATATACACATACATATACACATTTTATTTTTTTATTTTTTTCCATAGTTTATATCTATTTTTTATTTTACTTTTTATTATTTTCCATAGTTTATATATTTTTGTTTTATTTTATTTTTTATTGTTTTGCATAGTTCATATGTATATATATATAATTTTCTTTTCTTACCTATAAAAAGGTGAGTGCCGAATGTTAAAAGGTTAACTAACTAAGTACGAGAACTGAGTAGAATAAGCAATGAAGCAAATGTAATGTATATAAATTTGCTATTATATGTTCACGTAAAAAGACACTCTTTAAATAAAAATAAATTTAAAAAATGCCAAAGGTCAGATCTTTAAGAGCGAAATCATTTCATGTTTGCAAACAGAGGACACACACACACACACACACACAAAAACATGAACACCATGTACACACCCTGGAAGCTCACGTGTGTTCATTTCCAGCTGGGAGCAGGGGAATCCAGCCTTGTTATCTTTTCCAGTCAGATTAACAAGCAGCGGGGTGAGGTGTTCCCACAAAAATATACACCTCTTCCTCTCTCTCCCCCTGCATGCACACACACACACGCACGCACACACACACACACATACATGCACACACACACACACACACACACACACATGCACGCAGGTCCACACACCCTTTCCGAACTTCCCAAACTTCCACAGGAGTTTCCTCCTCGTTGCTCACATTCCTGCCACTTACCTCAGCAACACATCCACACTGGTAAAACCCTCACGCTAACACACACTTAGCACAGCACATGACCCGGTGTAGAACACTCCACACACACTCACCAGGTTGGCTTTTACAGCCCAGTTAAGAGACAGTAAACCTTCTGATCTACTAAATGATCATCGAATCTTATGGACATCAAAACAGTGGAGGGAGTGAAAGAGTGAAAAAACAAAAAAATTAGCAGTTGTGTCGAAGAGGGGAGAAATGAAAAGGATAAAGGGAATGAAAAGATGAGGGGAAATGAGAAAGTAAATGGAGGAGATATAAAAAGCAGAATGACACGGATGACAGACGATAGAATGATAGATAGAATGATGAATGAAGTGAACAGGATGAGATTTGATGAAAGGAGACGATGGATGGATGGATGGTGCTGAGAGATGACAGTGAAAACAAAAGTGAATTGTTTAGAGGGAGATGACAAGACGACAAAGACGGAAGCAAAAAAAAAAGAAAAAAAGAATTCAGTGGGAAGCAAAGAGCAGGAGGGAATGAGGTGAAAGAGTGGAAACGCAGTAAAGCAGTGAGGGGGCTGCAGCGAAGCAAAGGAGACGAGCAGGAGAAGAAAGGATTGTTTAGAGGCTGAAGGAGGATGATTGGAAGAAAAGGGATTCACAACTAAGAGAACTAAAAATGGAAGTTGGAGAGAAATAAGCTGTGTCTTAATATCGAGGCTGCATCCTTGGAAGGACACGACCTGTGAAGGCGTGGCCTTCGCTAAGGCCGCACTGACCGCTGTTACCCTTGTGTCACGAATCGCTGCTCCTGTCACCTAGCAACAGTGAGAGAAGTAAAAGCTTTAGTGCTAGTAATAGTAATACTAGTAAAATAGTGTGCAGTGAATCTTGGGATGGACTGAGTTGTGACGGATCATGTGACTGAAACGGGATGGCGAGTCTTTGAAGGACGAAGTCCTGAACTGAGACACAGTTAAGAAGCAAAACGGATGGAAAAGTCAGTAAAAGTTCAAGTTTGGGACAGAAAGCAAAGCATAAAAGGGAAAGAAGAAGACAGTCGATGGAAAAAGAGATAAATGGCTAAATAGGACGATGGGAAGAAAAAGAAAAGGGTGGGATGGGAGCACAAAAAGAATGAGAAATATAAAAAAGTGGCAGAAACAGTAATAGGATGGAGTCAGTCAGCAATCTGATTTGTGGGAAAGAAGAAAAAGACGAGAAAATTACAGTGGCTGGGGGGGGGGGGGGGGGAATAAAACAAAAAAACTGAAACAAAAATAAAGACTGTCAAAGAAAAGGGGAGTTTTTCCTTGTTCCAAATGTTTTTCTTTTGAGGCCGTCGGTGGTTTGTTTGGGGGAAAACTTTCCCGCTGAGCCAAACTGGAGTACCGTCAGATGTGAACCCGGAGAGGACAGAATCAGGGCAGATCACCGAGGATTACAGCACCGCAAACACTGAGCTGATTGTCTTTCTGTCCTCCTCTGCTCCTCTACCCACCCCTTTTTTAAGACACGAGGACTGAGACATTTCACTCTGGACACTCCAATTACTCTGTTTGTTCTGGAAGATGCTGCATTTTCAAGTGTTGTTCTCTAAAACTTGCAAAGTTATTCAGTCCATCTGTCTCCTGACATTTTGATGCTATCCTGGTTCTGTTTTGTTGAGTGTTTCAAGACGGTCTGGTGTCGGGATTGGAGGCTGCTTTCATCGACTGACAATCAGCCAATAAGTGCTTTGCAGGTGCGGACAATTTCTAACCCTGATAAATCTGCATCTTTTTTTTTTTATTTATATGAAAAATGTAGACTCAACCTCTACAGCCACAGCTTTTATGTTAGCTAAAAAAATGATCCATATGTCAGTTGTTTCTGATTGTTTAGGGGATAAAACTAGAATCATCTTCAGGATCCAAGCATCAGTTTTAAGGATTTTTTTCTTGATCAATCATCCCTCCAAAACGTTTTGTGGAAATCTGTAAAGTAGTTTTTGCATCATCCTACTAACAGACAGACACACAGACACAGGTAAAAAATACTCTGCTTACCAGAGGTAATGATGAGTCAAAATGAAATATCAGTCTCCAAAAACAAACAAAAACAATCTGGCCGAGAAGCTTTACCCAAAGTCAACCAAATAAAAAGTTATGCTAATAAGCTGGTATTGAAATAATAAAATACTAGATTGGCACTCAGTAGATTTCTTACCTCCGCCAAGGCCGAACAAGCAACACATGTCTGTTAAGCATGCCCCACCCCTCCACAAATTTTGTGCAGATCAGTTCAGTATGTCCTACCTCGCAATGTCATGGAGAGTTAGAAAAAAACAAACAAAAAAACTGGATCCACCCCTCTGTCCAGATCACACCAAGTGTTTTGGGTTCCCATCCTTTCACATTTTGTATAAATCGATTCAGTAGTTCTTGCATAATTAGAGAATATATTGAAGAATTTTGAAAATATCTTGCAATGTTAAAGAAAGTGGGGGAAAAATCATGGAAATGACTCTTTATGTGAATCCGCACTAACTTTAATGGGTTCTTTCCTGGTCCATGTCCCATTTTCTCACGTTTTGTTTAAATCGATTCAGCAGTTCTTGTATAATTAGGGAAAATATTGAAAAATGTTTAAAATATCTTGCAATTTTAAAGAGAGTTGGAAAAAAAAATCATGAAATGCCCCTTTATCTTTATCTGCACAGAAATGGACTGGGTTCTTTCCTGGTCCCTGCATTATCCCGCTAACAGGTTTTGTAGAAGTCTGTCTGACAAACCAATCAACCAACCGATGAACCGATCAATACATGTGAAAACATAACGTCCTTAGACGTAATGGAATGAACACAGGTAACAGATCAATAGGTTTAAGACAAGGCTGAATGAAAACATGTCTGATAACAGTAAAGCTACATGGCCTAAAATGTAACGACAACAGTCACACAAGTTTTCACTATTTTTAAAATTGGTATTTGTGTTCCCAATAAATGACTCTGGTGAACAAAGACAGGATTTTTGTGATCTCCTCACGTCTCTATTGAGCCTGGGTCAGGCTGTTTGCAGCTCAGTCATCTGTGTTTTGGCCCCCAAAAAACAACCAATTGTGCACATTACTAGGACCGTATATGGCTTTAAGATTAAATATGGTTTTTGAGGGGCAGGCCTAAACCAGTTTGAGCTGAATAATCAAACCACCCAGCAGACTCACACCAGTGAACACACCTGAGAAAAAAACAGCCTGTGTTGGTGTCTGCAGGAAGGAGCCATGACTCTAAATAGGAAGTAGTTAATTTACATGATGCAATGGAAAGTAATCATCTGTGTTCAGGTATTACCTCATATCAAAACCCCCAAGTTTTTTTCTTACGCAACCAATTAACTGTTTCAAAAATCAACATCTAAAAATAATTCAATTTTTCTAGTCTTAAATAAAGTAATGACATTTTCTTTTACTCCCCTAAATATAATTAAAATGTGGTTAAGAAGAATATTCATAACAACAAAAATGTGGACATATTTTTGGTTAATTCATTGGTACAAAAAACAAAGCTCAAACCAAGGTGTTTATTTTGTAAAATTATTTTATAAAACAGAACTGATCCATTTACAACCAACTATAATTTTTTTCAAATATGAACACAAAAAAACAACACACAACGGAAAATATGATACTGGTCCTGTGAGACAGGTCTAGAAACATCAGTGACACTTCGGAGAAAATCCTGGTTTTAATTTGTTATTTGACTGCTGAGAAAATGTTCTTTTTTTTTGTTGTTTGTGTTTTCTCCCCCCCTCCCCCTTTAGATAATGATTACCAAAAGCCCAGAGTTATTGCACAAAAACGTCTGTGTCTCTGATGTTCTTTTGCGTGTCACATTAAATTAAAATGGAAACAAGACTGTTTGGTGTCAACAGAAAAGAATGTCAAACGCAGATGCTGAATTATTTTTAATACGTTGCTTGAAATGCTGCGTCTCTGTGGCTCGATCCTCTAAAGAGGAAAAGAAATCTTCTGGTTCTTTGTTTTCAACCAACAGGAGCCACAAAGGACGGTGCGGTAAATACAACTGGTTTCACTGTGCAAGAAACTCGATTTTGTTCTACTGTTTCATGTTAAAAAAAACGAAAGCATTGTCTGTGGAACTAATGCAGAACAGATGCGAGATAAATCCTTAAAGGCTTCTGCTCCCTCTGTGTACAACAACATTACAGGATGCTACATGAACACAAACAGTGACTTCTACAGTGGCTACAACTGTTGATTTCTCCTTTTATTTTACAATCATAAATAAAGTCGGGTTTCGAGGGAAACTTTGTTGGTGTCACTGGTAAAGTGTTAAATTATAAACCCCATTAAAAGAGCCATAGAGATTTCTGTTGGAAGGAATGTTTTTTTTAAAAGTTTAGAGCAACATGAAAAAAACGATACTTAAAGGAACAGTTCAAAATTTTGAGAAATGTCCTTGTTCTTCTTCATGCTCAGAGTGAGGTGAGAGTGACATCATCACCGTCTGTGGGGTGGGATGTGATTAGCCTAGCTTAGCACAAAGTATGTAAGCAGAGGTAAACTGCTAGCTTAGATGATTTCAAGGTTAAAAACATCCAAGTTAAAGTTACAATCACCTCTAAGGAAAACAAATAAACCTAAAATGACCTAAAATGTCAAACTTATCCTTTAAGACGATACATTTTTAAAGCAGAGTCTATAAAACAAAATAAACAAGTCCTTTCTGTACAAATATTTGACTTTTGATAAGTAGTGATCCTTCTATACAGCTAAGACGTTAAACCCAGTGCAAAGAGAACATTTCATAGTCTCAGTTTCTCCTTCACATACTGCCAAGAGGCACAGCATCTACAGAATATGTACAGTAAACGGCGATGAGAGGAATCCAGAAGTGAAGATTCATTCATTATCTAATCTCCCCCCCCCCAACGTTGATGGAAATTCAGGAGAGGTTTCTGAGTCCACTGAGCATTTCTGCAGCTTCACAGCAAAACAGCACTGCAGCGTTATGAACACCTGAAGATGAGTACAACCAATAACAAACATAAAATGACGTAATCCATGTCTCCAAAACCCTGAGATTCAGCTTGATTTGAGAAGATTTTCGTCCTTCTTTAGATGAAATCTTCACTGTGCCTCGGAGCTAAAGACACGTCTGAGGTGGGTACATGAGTTTGGGCGTGTGGACAAGAGACTTAGAATCTGCTGTGCAAGCTTTACAGAGTGATTTTAAGTGACTTTTCTACCTTTTAAAACAAGTTCTCACCTTTTTCAGTTGTTTAGAGGAACACTGTAAAGTCCCATTTATGCTTCCTCTAGGTACGTAAACATCGACATCTATACAACCGCAGTAGGGCAGTGAAGTTTCAAATGTTTCGACAGCAACAAATATGGCGACGGTCGGAGGAGGTTGTGATGATCTACCTAGTAAATACAAAGCGGCAAAAGCGGAGGTAACGATGTCCTGTAACGGTGGTCTGTGAGGTCATCAGGTACATCGAAACGTTGACCTCGAGAGTTTTCATACTTCATCGCTTCACTTTTTTCTTCCTCTTTGTTTCCGTACATATTTGTCACGCCTTGCTTGAACTGTAGCTACACTGCCCTCAACTATTTCCAGTGGTAGTTCTCCCTTTAGTCCGTCTCGTCCGTATCCGTCAGCTCTCCGAAAATGTGTCCGATTACTTCTGGAATGAATACATATCTGTCTTCAACATAAAGCATCAAATGGGCCTTAGCATTTTTTTTGCTGTGAAGCTCCAGAAATGATTTGTGGACTAAGAAACTACGAAACCTGACTGTCCAGCAGCTCGGGGTTAAGTAGATACTGACTTTTAACTGAACCCAAAAGGTCATACATTTTTATTTTTGGGTGAATTGTTATTTTGAATCAAGGTTTCAAAAAAATCTTAAGATCCAGCACATGAATCATTAACCTCAATAATTCCATGAAATTAAGAATGGAATAATTTGTGATTAGAGAGATCAAACTGCTCACCATGAGGACTTGTTTCATGATCTACCACACAAGACTTTTTCCAATTGGACTTATTCTATAGAACCCAATGTTCTGTTATTTGTAGAACTAAATTACAGTTTTTAACTTTGAGAAGTAACAGTTTGTTTGAGCAAGCGATATCCTTGTTTTACCATAGAGGCTTACTGGTTAAAAAAAGAATAATATCTGACTCATCAAAATATCTGCCAAGAAGCAAAGCAACTTCAAACTTGCAGATTTTGGCACGGAGTTTGACATGAGGCCCTGTCATGGACTCAGAGAGGGAACGGCATGTATCACGGTCAGAAAGAACCCAACCCGGCTCGTAAAACATCCTGATAGTTTGTGGGAGAAATCAGTGGTCTGCTCTGTGGCCAAGGCTTTCCCGACATCATTCCTGAGAGACATATGGAGGCTGGATCAAATCCCTCCCATAGAGTCTTCTTCTCTCCATCCATCTCCCATCATTGTCCTTAATTGTCCTTCATGTTCCCAGTTAACGAACGAGATGAATTAATTAAAGCTTTATCAAGTTCATTGAGATGAATATTTGTCCTGTCCTGAGATCAAATGTCATAAATTATGTGAGAAGATCTTGAAAGTCTGATTTGTAAAAGTAAAGAAATACTTTTGCTCAAAGGCACTTAAGCTAAAACACTTCAACTAAGCACTTGTTGATATTCTACATCCATGAATGCTTCAGACTATGTAGTCACCAGAACAATTAAAAATGTCTGAGTCGTACTGCATGAGTGAAAGCGGTCCAACCAATCAAAGGTTACTCTCCAAATTTAATTAACTAATGTAAATGGTCATAAAACAATCGTACTGCATGATTTTAATCATTGCAAATTTACTTCAATCATTGGAGATGTTAGTGGGATTTGCTTCAAAATGAAATTAGGGAATTCACTAGTAGATAACTTTTTTTTAAAAAGTACTCCAAACATATTACAGATGTAAGAAGATGATGATCCTCCCATAAAAATATTTAAACTACAACAGATATTAGATGGTTTTAATATAGAATGAGCCAAAGGTGCTTTTATATGATGCACAGTAAAATGGAATGTATTTTTCAGCTATAGAATGAATCATTTTTTATTGGACTGTCTTCGAATGACCGGACCACTTTCACCCATGTGCAGAACGGATCGGGGAACCAAATCAGACCCCTCCTCTATCACCACTGCACATGCTGACAGAGAGGCTTAGCACCCTTGATAAATAACTGAAAAGCACAATTTGAAGGTGGTATTCTAAGGTTATACTATAAGGTGGTACTATAAGATCTAAGGTGGTATTCTAAGGTAGTACTCCAAGGTGATACTCTAAAGTGATACCCTAAGGTGGTACTATAAGATGACCGCTCCCTTCAGTTTGAAATAAACCAAATAAACTAAAGCTTATGTCTTTGTCTGAGAAGCACCTTGAGAACCTTGATGGGCCTACTTCTTATGGTGACAGCAACAAACTAAATGATCAGTTTATTCACCTTAAGTTTGCTTTCGGCATTAGCTAATATCATCTGTATGCTAGCTAAGTGGTTGGACTTTTGCAGTTATTCTGCAAAAGCCCTTAGCTTCTGCCAAGAAAGTTGTGCAGTCATTCATCCCATGCATATGCATATCCCACAAATCCCTGCAAACAATCCGGTGCGCTGCCAGTTACCCATGTTAGCAGGTTAGCAAAGCTCACTTCCCAAATCCAGGCTAACAAGCCTGCAGCTGACTGTGATCAGGATCATTTAGTTGATTTGTGTGCTTTGTATGTTTTTCCAAGATACCTTTGGCTTTACACAACATTTGTACAATCAGCACCGTTCTATTTTAGTATTTATAGAAAACATTAGATGTATTGTTGGAATCTATGAGTCAATGATTTGACTTAAGATATGAGCCAAAACGTATTTTTCCAATATCCATCCTCTGTATCAGGTAACAGTGGTTCGAATGAAACAAACCAAACTGTGCAGACGGTGAATATGAGAGCTGAGATCATGGAGTATTTATCCAGTGATACAGGCACTGTAATAGACAGCACTGCTGGCATCAGCGAGAGCAGATATAAGAGGGCTGCTGCCTTCATCACACCCACCAGCCCCATTTAAAATGCTACTCACATCTCTGTTAATGATACTGCTTACACTGCTATTCATGCTACTAGCTACACTACTGCAACTACTGCGCCCACTCTGAACTTTCAACCCACCCCCACTGCAGCCGTAGACCTCCTCCCCATCCCTTCCAACATTTACATACTGGTCAAATTCATGCCGGTCCACCTCAGACCAAAACTCAGCGGAAGCAGACCCCATATGGCTGGAGGTCTCTGGACTGGAATGGTCTAAGGGCAAAGTGGGAGGGAAGGTTGACTGGATGATGGAGGACGAGGAGCAGGAGGAAGGAGAAGTTTCAGGGGGAGGTGAAAGCTGCCCCAGGTGAGAGGGCATGTAGTATGCAGCATTCGCGGCGCTGCTCCCGTACACCTGGCTGAAGTAGCCAACGGGAGCAGTGGCTTGATGCAGCGACTGCTGTGATTTTATTGGCTCAGGGAGGCTAATGGAGGGCTGGGAGTAGGAAACAGGGCAGGAGGAGCCAGAAAGAGGTGGTGGGCACTTTACAGGACTCCTCAAGGCAATATGGTGACTGGAGGCATGGCTAGGATTTAACCTAGAGTTGACAGAGCTCATGCTCGTGGTCATGTTTGACTCAACATTACTCATTCTTGAATCAACTCTGGAACTTCTACCAGGACTTAAACTGGGAACAGCACTGATTCCTGAACTCTGACTGTATGCACCTGCACCATGTATGGAGTTGTGGTGACCATGGTTGTTGTAATTATGGCTGTAAAGCTGGTTATGATGGTGAAGGTGGTGGTACCCACTCCAACCTCCCATCCCTGCCTCCTCTTGCATATGTTGGGGGAAAAACACAGATTCCCCAGCTCCATCTTCCAGAATATCCAGAGGGGACATCTCTGGGGTGGGCAGGCCATAGCTCTCCAGCTCTGGGTGTCCTGGGGCCTGGAGGTCCCTGAATTGTCCGAGAGAAGGCAGCAGGTGGTGAGAGTGATGGTGATGCACAGCGTGGGCACTTGGATGTCCATAACTAGACCCTCCAGAGAGACCGTCTGCACCCAAGGAACTGATGCCAGGTCCCAATCCAAGGCCTGATGCCCCACCCTGGCCTAGACTGTGAAGCAGAAGCCCCGGCTCCACCCGCTTGAGTTTTTTGGTGGTCTTTTTGCGGCGAGGCCTGTACTTGTAGTTCGGGTGATCCTGGAGATGCTGGACACGGAGACGTTCTGCTTCCTCCACAAAGGGTCGCTTGTCCGTAGCGTTCAAGGCCTTCCAAGACTGACCTGAAAGGTGTGAGGAAGTTGAAAAAAATGTATAATCATTATCTAAAAGTTATCATTAGACAGTAGCTCTTAGGGCTGGAAATAACAATTACTTATATTATCGAATAGCCTGACTGATTATTTTCTGTTAATCAATCCGTTGTTTTTTTCCCTACCAAATATCATAAAATGGTGAAAAAGTTAATGAAGACAAACAAAATCCATTTGTGGAGCTGTAACCCATAAAATGCCAACATTCTTGCATAGAAACAACTTTAAAGAAGAATTTATTCATAAAACTAGACGTCACTCAGAGAGCGCAAACCTCCGCCCAGGCAGCTCAATTTCCTCATGATGTCATTGCACCTAAAACCAACAGTCCCATGATAGTCTGACCCTCATCATGTGACTCCTGGACCATGAAAACCTGCCCCTAGAATCTGGAATCACATTGGTATCATTATTATAGTTTGATAGTTATTCTAGAAAAACTATATTTCACTAATGGCTTTAATGGTTTGATGGTAAACTAAATGGTTTCCTTCAGGATCCAGATCAGTAATTTTTGAAGCATGATTATTTGTCATCCCACAGTAGTGATTTTTCTGTGAACTCAATAAATTTAAAGGTTCTGGATCGCCAGATCCCGATCAGTTTCCGATGTGTATTAGATCTTATGGGGATGTCGTAATATTTTTGTCCAATCATTGTAGACATTATTCATGAAGTTGGAAGATAAAATCTTATAATTGCCTTATCCTGGTGATGGTAAACAATCTTTAAAAAAGGCTCGAGTCAAATCCTACTTCTGCAAATTTTTTTTATCAAAATCAATTCATAATTATTTAAAAAAAAGTAATCAATAAGTAAAATAAGCAATAGACAGAAAAATAAACCAAAAAAATAACCTTCTTAGTGGAGGTAACTAGTTCCACAGACATTTTGGATTGAACCGTGGTTGGTGTAACACCACTTTAAGCTAAATGTATTTGTAATATTAGTATGTGGTATTTGTAATGTCAGTATACACAGTTCAGATCATCCCGGTGATCCAAACGAACCAAACCACAGGCAACAAAACCACAACTGTCAAATGACAGCAACACGTGAACTGCTAAAATGCTAATTTAAGACAAGTCTTGTTCCTGCATTGCATTCAAATATTCTTTACGTGTTTGTTCCAGAATGGTTCGACTCTCTGCTGAGCTCAGCAGACTTTGATTGCACGCAGAAGCTCCAAGTATGAATGTGAGACGCTGTATTAGTTTGAAGCAGAGTGACGTTATATAAAGAAAGAGCATGAAAAACAGGCCTTAAAACTGCGACATGCACTGTGTGACTTTCTCACTTCCAAGTCAAAAATTTTAATTTTTACGGCACAAATGTTCTGTAACTTTTGGGATGAACCTGTTCCTCCTTTAAGGAATTCACTGAACAATGTGTCGCAATGCTTTATAACAAGTAAACATCTTGTCCTCCATAATTACACGAACACACAGACGCCACAAAATATCTTCAATGCAACATTTCTCGTGTGTTTAATATCCTTCATGCACTTACACTCTCGGTTTGTACAGTATTTTGTTCTTATTATTATACCTTTTGTATCTTTTAGTGTTGAATGTCAATATTTTGTATATATTTTATATTGGTTATTCTAAATAAGCAACTATTGGCTGGCTCTAAATGATATTTCTCTGCATATAAAGTTATCTAATCATGGTAACAAAGCACTGTAAGCTCTGATTCCGGTTGGTTCCTCTTAAACTGGTGCTCAATAAGTGTTATGTTAACATTGCTGGGACGGGGTGCGTTTAAAATTTTGTGAATACCACCAAGGTGATGATGTCATGAAGTCACTTTTATTCTGCTAGTGTTCCCTATGATGTAGGCCACTGTCGATACAAACTACACAGCACACAGTGGTCAAGGGGCCGTATTTATTTATTTGATCCGTCCTCCCCGTGGGATGCTCGACCTTTTGAGCACCGACGTGACCACCGCCTATTCACACCAGTAAAAGAAAACCTGCTCTAATATTTAGTTCCAAATAGATAACTGAAAGTTCAACTTCTCATGTCCCTGTTTCCCAAAAAAATCTAAAAAAGAAAGATGATCTGAGACTACAGACAGAACAACAGAATATCTTAGCCTGAAGATGCTAAAAGCTAATTTGATAGGAGGTTTAATGCCCTACATTCAGAGATTATTTGCCCTGATTCGTTTTTGTGTTTCCTGTCTTACCGAGCATCTTGCTGAGCACAGCGTTGTGCAGGTCGGGGTTTTGCAGAGCCAGTCGCTTCCTCTCATCTTTAGCCCACACCATGAAGGCATTCATGGGCCGGCGGATCCTCTGCTCGGCCCCCATGGCCTTCCCATCGACCGTGCCTGCAGTTAGACCTCCTGCCTGGTTCAAGACTGGACTCTGTCCCCCTGAGCTGTGTGTGAGAGAAATCCTCGGTTCTGTTCTCTTCATGTTCCCATCGGGAGAACTGCAATCCCCTGAGAGGTTCTGCTCAAAAGCCAGTTCAGAATCAGAAGCAGGGCTCGGGGTCCTGGACGCCCAAGGGCCCCGGAGAGACGCCCGGCTGGCATGCAGAAGAGTCTCTCTGGGCTCCGTTAAATTCATTCCAGAGCTTGGATTCAGCTTTTAGTCCGAGTGAAATCCTGCAAATGCTTGTCTCAGTTTGTTGGGTTGCAAAGTTCTGGAAAAAATGTGTGACTTAAACTGTGTCAGATGACAAAGACAAAGATCAAGAGAGGAATTTGATGGATTTAGAGCAAAAACCCCAAAGCAACGCATCGAGATCTGAGAGGAAGGGGAAGATGAGGAAGAAAAAGAAAACAAACAAGCTGTGGTGAGGGATATTCTTCCTGAAAATGATCCACAATGACTCTGCCTCTTTTCTTCTTCACTGTTTTTTACTCAAAAAGCAACGTTTCTTCTTCTTGCAGCGGTTTGTCCAGAGCTCCGTCATTCAGGCCGTCAGACTCACCATCTCTCTGCCCGTCTGTCCTGTTTGAAAGTTTTGAAACTTGTGGCCAGATTTAACCGACCCATGCTGAGCATATATGTACCCCTCCCTGACCAATCACAGGAATATATAGCCGGAGATTTAGCCAATGAGACGCCAGGCGGGCGCAAGGGGAAAGGACGAGTGTGTGTGGAAGTCAGAGCAAAGGAGGGAGGGGGAGCAGGACCAAGCGTCGCCTCCCCCTCTTTCCTCCTCTGCGACCGCCACCCTTTCCTCCCCCCTGAAGCTTCACACACACACACACACACACACACACACACACACACACACACACACACACACACACACACACACACACACACACACACACACACACACACACACACACACACCCTGTCGGCCTGCACAGGGAGATGTAATCAGAGAGGTTCCATTGTTTCTGTCCAACTGAGAAAGGAGCTTCTCACACACACACACGAATACACACATTCAAGACACACACATGCAAACTTTAGCACACATGCATTTACATGTACATGCATGCATGAATGCACAAACTCTAACACATGCATGAAACAAGGACAAGATAAACGTGTAATTAAGTCTGCATACATATGAGATACAAAACATGAATATATACTCTTATGTGTTTCTTTCTCTTTCCGTGTGTGTGTGTGTGTGTGTGTGTGTGTGTGTATTTCAGGGCAGGTCAGCGGTAACAGTCGACCACAGTCCTAACCAAAGCGATTAGTGGCTGGGCTTAACAACTTACAGAGAGAGAAAGATATTGAGATTCTCTCATGTAATCATGTAGCGACTAAACGAAAAGCAACATTTTTTGATAACTGATTGAACTTTTAAATGATTTATCAGGAAAATGTGCCAAATATCTGGTTTCAGTTATTGTGATGGGAGAATTTGCTGCTTTTCTTTGTTTCACATAACTGTGAATGGAAAAAACAACTTGGATGAAACGAGCATTAAAATTTTTTTTTTTAAAAAGACTCAAAAAGTCAAATATTTTTACTAAACATTTTTCATGCAGCGGTTAAAAATATGGCTTTCATGTCAACGCGATTAATCTGGAAACCTTAACATGTTAATTTTTGACGCAAATTAATCAAATCACAAAGTCTGACCCCAATTTCTTCCCACAATTCCAGCACAGATTTTCACTGCAGATAATAAATGAGAGTTTCTCCCTTTAAAAAGGCTTCCAGATGGACGTGTAGATAAAAACAAAGTTGTGTGCACACATTGCTGTGATGAGCCGTCTTTCCACCAACGCATATCAAGTCTGAAGCATCATCTTCAAAAGCTCGCAATATGATCATAGCAGCAAGGAGTCGTCGATGACATTTCAAACAGTCCTGCAGACACACATCAGAGCTGAAAAAGTCTCTCATCCAGGATGGAGCCAACGTGTTGGAATTCACCTCCGGCCACTGAAGGCAACGTTGGCACAACAGAAGCACAACGTGAGCCATGTAAGTACGGTGATGCACCCATCATCTGACTCATACCTTTAATATAATAGTTCAAGACTTATTACTGAGACAATTCTATGTCCAATTCATAAATCATCAAAAAACTAAGCTGAGATATTATTAAGTAAAAACATTCTGATGCCTTTAACCATTTTCTCATGTGTTTATTCCAACATCACACATGCATTTGTTTTAAAGTAGTACAAGTAAATAAATACTAGTTTTTTAAAAACTTGCCATTAATCCTAATTAATCACAGGTTATTATTGTGATTAACTCGATTAAATTGATTGACACCAATTTTTGACACCCTGCATCATGTGATGTGTTTTCAGTGTAAATACATGGATGGGCGTGACAAACCCAGCCACAGAGCGGTGTTGCATTCATGAGCTCCTTTGAGATGTGGAATAATTAATCCCAGAAGCAAATATGGACGCGATGACAAGTTGATGGGGTTTTGACAGCTCGTTGGAATAAATATTGTTATAAGACTAAATCAATCTCAGCAATTAACACCGATACAAATATTGAGTCTTGGATGCAGCAACTGTGCGAAAAGCAAATTATAAAGAAAGAACTGTTGCTTCAGAGTCAAACATCTTCAGAATATTGTGTGTTTGTCAGTCTGCCAAGGACATGCCCCTCTACTCCGTCCCTCCAGAATAATATAATGACCCCAGCACACACACACACACACACACACACACACACACACACACACACACACACACACACACACACACACACACACACACACACACACACACACACACACACACACACACACACACACACACACACACACACACTTACTGTCTTCCCCCACGCCCAGCTCCAGGGGAATCTGATGCGGCGTCTACTAGCCTCCTGCTAGACCAACCCGGAACTACTCCCACCTATGACTGCTGTTCCAGGCTGCCTGTATGTGTGTGTGTGTGTGTGTGTGTCTGTACATCTGCATCCTTATGTCTTCATGTCATTGTTTGTACTGTGTATGTGAATTGTGGTGTGTATATTTTAATGCATGGGAACACACATAAGGTCATAGCGGAGCGTGACGAGAGCTCTCAAGCTCCTATTTGAGCTTCTCCCGTTGATGGTACAAGTATTCATCAGAAAATTTGAAATGGGTCTTTAAAGGAATAGTGTAACCCAAAAATGGACATTGTGTCATTATTTACTCACCCGATGGGGATGGAAAGTCAGGTGAAGTTTCTACAAAACATTTCTGGAGCTTCGTAGCAAAAACAGTGTTGCACCATTCTGCAGAAGATGGGGACATAAAATGACTCCATACAGCTCAAACAACATGATCTAAATGTCCAGAAGCCTAAAGTGCTTTGAAAAAGTATGGATGCTAAATTTACGGCGATAAAACCGAGAAAGTTGTCAGCAGAGTTTGATGTAATTTTATGTAGAGGTGGATCTTGGACCAAGAAAGGGTTGATGGCATTTTGAAACAGATCCAGGTATGGATACAGGTTTGGGATCACCCTTTTCCCCTCTTACTCAACACTGAACAATAGGGGCCCCTTTTAACATTTTCCCAGCATCATAAAAAAATTAGAAGAAAAGTTCCCTTCCTTGCCACATGCCCCACCCTCCACCCTGTGTCATGTAATCTGTCAAGTTTACTTAATGTTGAATTGACACAAACAGTAAAAAAAACCTGTATCTCATAATGTTAAAAAAAGATCCACTCCAAAATCCTTCATGTCGTAGACAGAAATGGTGAAAAATTCTTGTCTCGCAAGGACGTGAAAAAAGAAATCGTGGCTCCGCCCCTTTAGGTGGATCCACTACAAAGGTTCTTTTTTGCTACATGCCCCCAAAATACTTCAAGTAGTTTTTATGTAATGCTGCTAACAGACAAGCTAACATAAACTCTTTGGCAGAGGTAACAGTCAAGGTAGATAAATGATATTACATGTAACAGGAAAGAAAATGTTATACCTGATTTGTTCGAAAACAGACACATCAGCTTCAATGGTGTATCCGTCATGGTCTACATACTTCTATGCATCCTTTACGATGGCATCAGTACATCCACCAGAGGGCAGTGAAGGGTCAAAAGGTGCGACAACAATAAATGTGGTGACGGTCGGAGGAGGTTGTGATGATGTAGCTGGTAAATACAAAGCGGTAAAAGCAGAGGTAACGATGTACTACGGTGGTCTGTGAGGTCATCAGGTACGTCAGGACTTTAGGCAATCCATTTAATAGTTTAGATATTTCTATTCAAATGATAATGTAATCAGAGGCAGAGGAAATAAGTTTCTGTCTGGACGCCGTGGTTTTGATTATTACCTAACGCCGCGTTCACTGTGATGTTTCTATGACCAGAGGAGGAATCTGTGAGTGTGTGTCAGAGAGAGACGGTGTCCTCGCACCACACCTTTGCCACAAAGGAAATTTGGCAGAGGCTCCAGACTTTGTGGCGAGAAAGAAAAGAGAGAGAGAGAGAAGGAGGGAGGACATGGCGAGGGACGTTTTCCCCTCACAACTCCTAATAAGACACACAAACACAAACAAACACGCACCCACAATCTGGACCAAGAACCAAGACACAATGGCATTGTAATGGGTGTGTTTACTAGTGTGTGTGTGTGTGTGTGTGTGTGTGTGTGTGTGTTTATATGTGGGAGAGGTCATGTTCACACACCGTTCTATTTTCGAATGCGCTGATGGAGGGAAGTGTGTGTGATGATGGATGAGACACACACACATGGATACCGCTAACACGGGTCGCTCCGGGAATCCCCCACCTTTATCACACACACACACACACACACACACACACACAACCAAACACACATCATTCAAAAGGCCTTCATCAGCCTTCAGTAGCAGAAAAATACTTTTTTTCTTTAAGACTGAAAATTCTCAATTATAATTATGATAATGTCAATGTGACTCCTGGACCGTGAAATCCTGCCTGTATAATTTATAATCACATTGGAATCATTATTAGTTTGATATATTCTAGAAAAACAATATTTAACGAATGGAGGAAGATCTGTCAAATTTGACTCCTAATAAGCAACGTGCTGATGGTGTCCGTTACTCCGTCCCTCATTCCAACATCCTCAAACACAATCACTGCCATTCTCCTCATGTCCACCAGATGGACCCAGACTTTTCCTGTCACCTGACAGCCACACCCAACCGCACACCTGTCCTTACTCCCCTTATCGGCTCTCACCTGAATCCACTGTTCCTCTTCAGCCTTGAAGATATTTTATCAACCCATTCCCACTGAGACTCTGCAGGTTTCTGACACCTGACCCACTACCTGTACCTCATGTACCTGCCTGTAAGTTACACCTGACCTAAATCACTGCAGTCATTCTGTTGCCCTCTGTCACCTGCATTTGGGCCCAACTCCTGTCGTCTAACATTAGATGGAACCAAACATGTTAGAATTAATCCTCAGAAGATCATGAATGACTGCACCAATATTAATGGCAATCCATCCAATAGGTGATGAAAATATTTCAATAAAAATGACATGTCAATCTCATGACAGCTCCTCAGGAAAAACCACATACATCAATCTGGGGACCAGAAATTTAGTTTCAATCCACCTTGTATTGGTTCAGGTCTGGAACAAAGATAGTGGACCGACACTGATCTTAATCAAGTCACCTGTGTTGCAGTCTACACAAGTAAAACAACACAAATGAAAAGTTTTGTATCTTTTGGGTGTGTTGATGACGCTGCAGGACCTACAACATGCTCAAAACTGCATTAAACCACATGAAGTTTATTGATATTTTTTTTCCAGTTTTGAATGTTGCACCCTGCTGACGCTGCATGAATAAACCCTCTTATATTCTCCTTTGGTAATTATGCTTTTGCTATTCAAGTCTTGGCAAGTTGACTGGGCTCCAAGACGAGTTTCACGACTCCATGAAACTCTTTTCAAAACCCACGGTACAATTCAAAAGATGCTGCTCAGTGGGAAAAACACTGAGTTATGCTTGTGTTCGCTGTCTGGATGGACATTTATGTGTTTATGTGTGATGTTTTACGATCCGAAAATACAGGGGCGTGATTGGGAAGAAGAGCTTTTTCCGAGATTCCCCTTGAACTTGAGGTTTTATACAAACCTTTACACGCTGGGCCAGTTTCAGGGTCCTTGAGTGCATGAAAGTCCCTCCAAACTTTGAATAATTTCATAAATGGGAGTGAAAGTGTGAAAATGAGCTTGTTTTTCCAAACTGTTTTCAAGGCTGGAACAACTTTATTTTCCCATCTTTTAGACACAGACGGTATGAAAACATGTTTTTCAGACGCTCAAGGCTGCAAAAAATACTGATACAGTTTGAGGAAAAGATTTACTTTCTTGTTTCTTGTGTTTTTGTTCTAATGCAATTGTAAGACTTTAACTTGGCATTGAATAAATTTACTTTGTCTGCACAGGTAGTTTAAGCTTAAACTCTTATGGTGACAAATTGTGGGAAAAAATTTGCATAAACGAGTGGAGATGCATTCATCAAACTTTATTTATAAAACACCTTTCATACAATTTACATGCAGTTCAAAGTGCCTTACAAGCGACTGATAAAACAGAGTTAAAATGGATTTAGAAACTAATGCACACCATTTAGAGAGCAACAATAATAAAAGCTGTGTAGTTAATGTTATATAATAAATAATATAAACTTAACACAAGCAAAAAAGAAAAATGAAACTGATAATAAAATCATGAGATAATACACAGATCATGTAATTTTATTCCAAAATAATAAAAAAAATAGAAAAATAAATAAAATAGGCCTAAATAAAATAACAGACCTGAAAAAATAAAAATACTAAAACCATACAATTGTAAAATACTACATAAAAGCCAGAATGATTATGACTTTTTAGTTTATGTTTAAAAATATATCATTAATTGACTGATAAGGAAACTTAATCCATTACAAGACAGTTGAATGTGTCCTTTAAGTAAAAACAATAAGAAAAGTAAGTAAAAGGACACAAACTTAGAGACACTTCTATTAAGAATTAGTGAATGGTTAACACGACAGTTCCCTTTAAATAAAAATAAAGGGACTGTCAGGAAGTTTTGTACTGGCATTCATGGTTCCCAGAGGATGAACCTTACTTTAGGTTTTATTGGTTAAAACAAGAGCCATGAGGAGATAGTCCCTCCCAGCCCCTGCAAAATCAAAGTGATTGTATTTGCATGAATATAAAGTTCTTTCAATTTAGCAGTCGGTTAGAAATAAATATCAAAATCAAAAAGATGCATTTTGATACATTCCTGGTATACGTGTATAAATTGAAAAAAAAAGAATACAGTTTACAAGATGTGCTTCAAAAAACAACATTCTTTAAGAATCAGCTGTCATGATAATTCAAAAATTAAAAATCCTTAACAACAAAATGTGTAAGCACAATTTTATAAATAATATAAATAATAAATTAGATAAAGTTGCTCTCCAGACAAACACTAAAAACAGCCCAAGTTGAATATTTTTCCCCGAATGGAGAAAAATAAAAATCTCAAATCTCAAAATACCGAAAGGCAACAGTCTTGCATTTATGTTTGACCTGTTAGCCAAGTATTGTGAAAAAATATTGAACATTCTTTAGTGAGATTATGGCCCAGACAAAGACGCAGTTTCTCGTTCCTGCCAGGACGGATTCTGTGATCCTTGACATTTTTTCTTATGACTAAATACCTTTTAAAATGAATGAAATGTCCATCATTTCCATTGTTACTTTATGTTTAGTGCTAATTAGTGCATGCTAGTTTCATAAATTATGATGGGTGTTAAACATTGAACCTGATTAGCATAACTTTTTGCATGTTAACTTGTTGAAGCACCACTGTTCCTGTTAACCACGTCACTAAGCTGCCAGCATGTCTGCAGACCTTAGTCATCTTCTCTTTATCTATAAATCAACTCTGAGAAATTACCTTAGCTTGGTAATGATGAGCTAAGTCCAGTCGGCTACAGAGACACAATAGAGAACTTATTTCTAGCTTTAAACTGTGAGTAACCTGGAGACAGTCAGCATCCGGTTGCACCGTCAGCTATCTGTCTGTCTATTCATAGCCCTGCAGCAGAGCTTATCATTTCTTATCCTGTAATTAATGCACTGCAGCGCCACAGGACAAGATCTGACCTTTCCCACTGAACACGGCACGTCTTCTACTACCGTTAAACACTTCCTTTGTCTCTCTACTCTTGTGTCCGGTTGTCCTCTTTTTCTCCTTGCTCGTCATTTTCTTTTACTGATGCTCAAATTCTCCCAGCACTGCCTCCTCGACAGAAATATTCAGATCTTTAGCTTTAGCCTTCTCTTGATCTCTTCTTTTTACCTCATTCCTCTTCTCTCATCTCTCCTCAGAAGCAGTTTGATTTGCGTCTGTCGTTTTCAAGTCTCAGGAAATCCCCGAGCTTTTTCTCAGAAATAGACGAGGTCACACAGACGTACGGGAAGCCGGCGGCAAGGGTCAGGAGATAAAGTCCAGATACCTTATGGGAAAGTGACCTATAGGCTTAAGATTATATGAGTCATATTACATAATGTGTAGTTGCTGGTGTTGGAACCTGTAGATATAAAGTCCTGGTTCATGCTGTCTCTACTTCTTATATGACTTAGAGGGTCTCCTTTCTTTCTCTGCCTTTCCTCTCCTTCCATTTAAAGTTCCACTACAAGAAAACAACATAAAAAGCTTACAATCCATAAACTCCTTAAAATTGCTCCTCAGAATTGACGCAAAGCTGGAATCCATTTTTAAATCAATACCACATAAAACGTCCTGTTAGCATAATTTTATTGCTGCCAAGTTCCTCCGTCAGATCTTATACATTTGTCGTGCAGCACAAATAGCAAAGTTTTCCGACTTAGACTTTCCTACTGTAAATAAATTTGGCCTTTTTCAACTTTATAATGTAAATTTAAATGCTGCCTTAAATATTAGGGTTGACTTGTGTTGAATGAGTCTTCAGTGAAGTCTTGTTTTGCTGTGAAACCAATTGTTAGCGTGTTGCAGTATACTATGAGTACCCGGATAGCACATTCAAAACGACCCATGAATTGAGTGTGGAGCGATGGATTCTCACCTTCAATGATCGCCATCTTTGCTATGTAGCAGGAAGGGGAGGGGCTTACGAGCCTTATCAAGCTTGTGAAAAGTACGGCAGAGCAAGCGACATTTTTGGCATACTTAGTCATGTGAATGCACTTATACACTCAGAAAACAACCAATCATGAGTTATTTTTAAATGTCGTAAAGATGCAGGAAATGTTAAAGTATAAAACAGAAGTGTCTTTTCTTTAGAAACGTATTTTAATGAGTTAAACTCTGCTACGGTGCATTCATCCAACTCTGTTCAAGTCAAAAGATTTAAGTAAGGTGGTCAACTAGGAATATTAAGCTTAATGAACTTGAAATAAAACTTGTATATGAATGTTAAGTACATGAGAAAAGATTTGTTGATTTTTCACTAATCCCTATAATGTTTTACAGTGTACTATATCAGCCTGGAACAGTAGAATGAAACCAGACAAAATGATTAGTTTTTAAAAGCTTCAACCAAGTATGACAAAGTTATAGGAGTGTTTTTACTTTATTCCCTATGAGAAAGTTATGCATACCAAAAGCCGTAGCATGCCATTGCTCCTGTGTACAAGTTATATGGCGCCAAAACTTTGGCAACAACAACAACAAAAAATTTAAAAAAATCAGTCAGTGTGAGGTTACATACAGTAAACACTGATGAGTAGTTCAGTGGATATAAACTGTTTCAGCACAGAGATCTTTGCAGTGAAAGCAGACTGAAGTGACAGAGATGGCTCCAAGTGGCCTCGGGTGTTGACTGACAGCAGATTTTCTAAATACATACTAAAACATGTAAATCACAGGCTTCCTTTCAATTACAGGCTTCAAACTGGTTGACTTCGACACGGTGATTGATGAATGCTGTCAGGGCTGCAGTAAACTAATCAACACCTTTAGGGAAGTCCAACACTCACATTTCTTCATCTGCACATGCAGCATTTCTCAGCTATTTTCACACAGGCTCTTTAACATGAGATGTTTGCGGTGGCATTCTTTGACAGCCTCTCTGCATTGCTGTGAACCGCATGTTCTTGGCTTCGTTCACATGCATTCCTTCAGAGCGGGACATGCTACTGACTAGATACTGCAGCCCAGTCGCCGCAATCTGCACACAAACAAGACTTTAGACTTTTAGATTGAGCACAGGGCGTCTACATGCAAGTCAAATATCGCGTGCCGGTCATGAGCCAATCCGATTAAGTTCTGCTGAAAACATATGGGTCCTACTATGTCCAGGTCGACATGCATAAAAACTAGTTCGATGTTTTTAAATCAGACATGTTTTCATGTTCACAGGATACTCAAAGACAGATAACTGAGGGTGCTTTCACACCTTCCTCGTTTGGTTCGGACTTTGGGACTTTTCAATTTGATCCAGGCCAAAATTGCAGGTGTGAAACCTTCCCCCGGACCAAGATCTGGATCACTGACCCGGTCTTTGGTCTGACAAAAACAGCTGGTCTCAGTCCGGATCAAACTGAACCATGGTTCGGTTCGTTTACGGTGCGAAAGCACTTTTTTGGATGGTTCAGACTTTCGAACCAGTTGCAGGAAGTTACAACTGGCTACCGTCACCAATAAACAAAAGAAGAAGAAAAGCAAAACGGAAGAAGTTAAAAGAAGAGACGAGGTATTTAATAGTGATATGATCTGAAGAAGAAATCAAAAGTCAACTGGAGAAAATGCATAAAACCCTGAAACCTTGGATTTATTTCCTGCGAGGGTGAGAGAGGACAGGAGAGCAACGACACCTGAATGTATAAAAACTGCAGCAGCAGTTTGTTAAGATCTGTGATGCCATCAATAAAAAATTATGCATCTACAAATGAGAAGGAGGATTTTCCTACTTATGATGACCTGGACAGAATTCTGGACAATCAATCCTCAAGTATAGGGAGACGCAGCCCTCATTGATGGTGACGACAGGACGAAGGTATATCATGAAAAGTTCTTGGAAAATTGTGATGTGAAACCAAAAGTAACCGGATCAATTGTACACAATGTAACAAAAACCTGAACCTTGGTTCGACCTTGGTCTGGACTTTCAGGTCTGAAACCGCCCTAACAGAGATCCTTGGTAGGGCCTGCTTGAATTTGGTCCATCTGTAAGGTCTGATTAGAAAAGTGAAATGTTGTAAAGTTTATATAAAATTCCTAGAATTAAGTCTGATATTCAGCCTTCAAGACAACAAAAATAATCCACTACCTAGAAAACAAATTCTTAAAACTAGACAGAAATAAGCAGATCCATACTTTATTACCACCCCCACCCCCCAAACAGTAAATTTTCATTGTTGCGTTCACACGTACACAGAAGGAGGGAGAGACTTTGTGCATTATTTCACGTATTCGCTCTTTTGTTTCACAAACAGACTGTTTAGTCTCTGTGCATTTCCACTTATCTCATTTTTTCCCATTTACGTCTTTACACTCTTAACAACAACTTTCTGTAAAGTCCCCACATTTTTCTGACTCATGTTCATTTCCGGCTGCAATATCTTCTGCCCATCAGAGAAGAAGCAGAGCCCGACTACAATGCACTGAAGAAAAAAAACCCACGTGCGACTGTGGATTGTTTGGCACAGCGAGACCAGTTGGGTGGGAGATGAAGAGTTTTCCTTTTGTGGTGTGTATAAAGAGTTTTTTCTTCTTTTGTGGTGAGCCTGTGGGAACTGCTGAATGAGATGAAGTGATTCCTGAAGTCAATGCTATCAGCCTCAGACAAACTCAAACACTGCAACAGAAAGGGGGACGGATTGGGATGGCACCAACGGTGGCACGAGGGTGATAAGGAATGGGACGGAGCCCGTAAACTGGATGGAGTTGGATCTTGATACCAAACTAAAGCTATAGAAAAAGGAGAAAAACAGATGAATGATTATAGAATTGAGGAAAAAGTCAGATCTGGACTGGGTTCAAAACTGTGACTGTTGTTTTATTGGTTAATCTTTGGGTCTGAAAGTGTCTTTAATTTCTCCAAATTAAATGTTGTTAAATGTAATTAAGATAAAATGACAAGAAACTTTTCTTGTGGTCCTAAAAAAAAAATAAAGAATGTTAGTGTGAGACTTTCCATGCACAGCCTCCATATTGAAGATATTAGTTTGTGGTTGTCACTAAATCTTCAATACGTTACGTTTTAGGCTTTGAGGCTTTTTAGACAAACTGTTTTTGATTTTGTCAGCGCAGTCGTCTTTCTTTTGGTCTGTCTGTTTGTCCATCTTTGTCTCTGACAAAATGCATCAAAACTCGAAGATGTCGTAACAAATTCTGTTGCTTTCAGCTCACAAATGATAATATTCTTCCAAGAACTTTTCAAATCTGACATTTTGAAAGATATATAATATGCAGTTCACATTGGTATCATTAATAGTTTAATAGTTACTGAAGCAAAAATGAATTTATTGAGCACAATCATGCTCCCGAGAAGATGAATCCTTCTAGTTTTGGACACTTTCTGTTGCACCGCTCTCCAATTAGAATTGTTGCCTGTAGTCTAATTGAATTTTACATCATTGTATGTTGACTCATAAGAATTTTATTTACTAAAACCTAATGAGTCGTTCTTTAAAAATGTCACTATATTGACGCGTATGAAAAACCGTTGAGCTCCTGGTGGACGAAAAATGCTTCAAATAAGGATGTTGCTGCAAAGAAGCTACAAATTGTGAAATGTGCTTCACACACACGTCTTCAACCTGGCAGCACAAAAGGATCTATACTGTCTGCAGGAACTGAACTTGATGTTCCTGCTCTATTCCAACCATCTCACTCTGATGAAGCCTAAATCATATATCATCATACAGAGCTTTGTGGCTCTTCAGAATGGACGTCTGCAGGAAGTCTCAAAAGTCTGTCTCCTAGCCTGGAGCCTGAGAGTTGTTACGGGGTGTTCAGAGTGCTCTGAATCGGCGTAAAGCAAGTCTCAGCTCAGCTTGTTGCAAATCTGTTGGTCCAAACAGGGCTTAAGGGAAACATTGTTTTTTTTGTGATTAATGTTCTGGAACAGATGAAATACATTTCCCTTATTCATGTTCCCTATGACGGGGCTTGTTTCTACCGCGTTAATCGAACGACAGTGAGGTCACAGCGACCTTGGCCACAAAAATCTGATCAGTTCAGACCAGATTCCAATTGGTGTCAAATTTGGAAAACTTCCCTGGAGGGGCTCCTGTGGAACGGACGTACAGACAATATGACTGTCAACTGTATCGATCCCGTTCATGCTCCTCAGACGATGCACCCTGTAACTCAGCCATATACCAAGTTGATTTAATTGAAAGTTTCTATGTCTAAGGCTAAACTTTTCCTCATCTCCACCATCTGTTCTCTGCTGGAATGAAAAATTCTTTTAGAGCCTTTGTGTCCTCAGAGGAAAGGTTGTTAGCTGCAAAGCTAAATCGGCTTCTGGTTAACCGCCGGGAGCGACACAGCCAGAGGTGTGGAGGGACGGAGACGAGCACTTTCCAAGGTGAAATTCAAAACCTCCAAAGTATTATTGAAACAAGGCAGCTGGCGAGGTCTTCATCGTGCTGAGATATTGTGAGGCGAAGCCTCTTATTGTCCCACCAACTGTGGAGCAACAGCAGCTTTATAGAATCTGGAGCTGGAGTCTTAAAAGTTGCTCAAACACAACCCCAGTCTGAGAGAAAAGCCACTAATTTAAAACCTAAGTACCATCTGCTCTACCACTAACCACTCAGGCAGATTTGGGCTGCAGTTGTTTTAGCTGGGAGAACAGAGAGAGACTTGGCTGTGAAGTTGTGTAATTATGTTTGCAGTCATCTGTTGTTCACTGTTATCATTAATTAAAGTAGATCCAAGTATCTATGATGGCTTTATAAAAAACGGTATCCTGTCCCACGGGACGCCTTCATCAGCACCACCTTCAGCCCGTATAGACGCTCATTTAAAATGCAGCTAAACACTGTAATCAGTCACTGTGTGTTTTATCTGGAGCTCTGGGCTGTTTGGAAAGAACAAGGAAAAAGTTTTTTTTTTAAGCAGCAATTTCACTCGCAGTTTGTTTTTGTCGTCTGATATAATCTGTTTTCTCTTTTTTTTGACGTGTTTCATTTATGCTCGACCGCACCAATTACAGGTAACTGAGGGTTTGACGTTGGAGTGAGCATGAACTCCCTAAAAATACCCAAACCATAGTTTATTTGGTGAGTAACAACTTTTTCCCTTATCGTCATCAGAACGCATATTTGCTGCCCTTCACTTTAGTAGCTATTCTGGAGTTTTCTATCTCATAATTTGGTCCTCATCAAATTACTACGTTTGCTCAATTACCAAAGAACTATGATGTTTTTTTAAAAATCTCTCCCTGATTTCCTCAATAAGTTGAGGTTAAAAGTTCATTCTTGACCTCAGTAAAGGAAACATCACAGTCTGTCGAGGCTAACTTTAGTACAACTCATACAAAAGGGGGTTAGTAGTTTTCAACTTATTACTGAGCTCTTAATATTCTCTCTGTTAGAACAAATATGACAAACTTTACAGCTTTACCACCGTTTCTTTTCAAGGCTGTTACCTCAGTTAAGTGTCTGAGAAACAGAAGGTAATGCAGCAATAATGTGGAAAAAAGAGAATGTTAACTTTGGCATTCATTTTCTTTTTAAATCATCATTATTGAAAACAGGTCAGCAACAGTCTTTTGCAAGTTTACCGATGCACAAGAACCCAGAACGTAGCTGTGTGCAAAAATACAAAATACTATCCATTTTCTGGGCCGGAGTTCTTGGCTGCAAAGAAACTGATGTGAAGTAGGCTAATAAGGGTGTTCATCCTCGTACTTTATGTACAGTAAAACATGAGCAGGGCTCCACTTTAATATTCTTTACCTATTCTTACCAGGTTTACCAAATAAAGAATAACCATATAGAGTATATTGAGTCCGTTTGTTGAGTTATTAAACTCCCAAACAGAAAAGGAAGAGCTGCTCACTGCTGGAATAAAGCAGTTAAATTTATTATAAAATTAGATCAGTGTCTTTGTCTGGGTTTTAAATGTCAAACTGGACACAGCTGTTCCAGATTTGACTTATCTAAAACGGTGAACTACATTTATTTCATGTCACTGACCATCTGTGGCACCAGAAACTGTTGGGCGGCCATTAAAATATGGCTAAATATGCTAAAATGCTGTGGATGCTACGCTAAACGTTGCAGGCTTTTAGTAGCAGTGCTATCAATAATAATGTGTGTGTTAATAATAATTAACTAAAGTTTTAGGGCTAGGCTACGCTAACCCTAGCTCAGCTGTTCTGCGTGCGGCTGATGCTTCGACGTGATGCGGAGGTGAAGTGAGATCTGTGGTTGTGCTTCTGAGGAGAAGGAGCTGCTGCTCCTAAGCAGTGCGGTTTTAAAACAGCAGAGACGGGAGGAAAACAGTGAAGTGATTTTTCTTGGCAGGTTCTTTTTGTTATTTAATTGCTTAGTGAAGTCTGGTTGATTCGGTCGGTGAAGTGTATCCCATAGTTTCCAGAGTGTGGTAGGTCGCCTTAAAGGACCTTGAAGGATTACAGTGGTATCTGTTCATGCTTTATTAAATACAAATTATGTTTGCTTTGGATTACTGCCGACCATTTTCTGAAAGCCTACAGTCAGTTTTTATTTAGATTTCCTCCCCTCCAGGCAGCCCGTGGTTTCCATTCACCTCTATTATCAATTTGTAGAAAATCACAGCAAACAGCTAACCTGTCACAGTCAGCATTTATTTTTATACCTTGTCAGATCTGTAGTATTTTTATAATGACGCCTTTACATGCAGGATGCTTCATTATGTAATAAATGTACATTTTTGCATTTTGTTCATCACAAATACAAAATTGTTTGACTTCTGATATCACTGCTGTGACTGCATCATTGAAACTACATTAAAGACCAATACGTGGTACAACTCTGGAGATTATATACAGAAAAGTCTTCACTGTCATGGATGAACTATTTCACTGAGGTTTGAGCTGACTGTAAAAAATAGTGTTGATGTCAGTATTAAACTGGGCTGTATGGGGTTACTTACCTCCAATATGAAAAACTAAATATGACCAATCTACAAAGCTTTTTTCCATGTAAAGGTCCAGTCTACACATTATTTCTACACAGTTACACTTGTGCATGAAAATCATAAATTATAGTCTCATATTTTTACAATCTTGAAAAGTCTCATAAGCCCCTCCCCTTGCATGCCGGTGTTCCGCAATGATAAGAGGCAACATAAAAGCTGATAATTCACTATCTCTCCAGTTTAGCGGTCATCTTCTGTGCTTGTTCTTTAAAGGACTTCCTGTTGCTGCCGCATCATTAAATCCCGCGGGGGTCGCACACCTGAACATATTACAACACCTGGTCCTCAACACCGGGGCACTTCATTCAGACAGACGTCTGTTTTGGTACTGTTACTACCTCCTGAGGCGTCACAGATGTGGAACAAACTGACACCCCGTTACGTTGAGACAGAAGTCGGGGGCGGAATAAACAGGCCTGGAATGAAAACGCTGTCTGAATGGGGCTTTTGACCAAATGCTACTATCTGCTGTTTTTATTTTATTTGATCATTCATTTGGGGGGGGAGCACACATGTAATACGTCGTCATAACATGACGTGCATGAGAAGTAGATATAAGAACATTTAGGAGAGAAAAAAACACAAAAATAATGTAAAACATTTAATACGTGTAAATGAGGTTTGCAAGAAGGGCAAGAAATAAGGATTTCTTTAAAGCAGAAAGTGTTAAAGCAAAAAACTAATGTTGACTGAGTACAAAAGAAGAGATACTGTATTTACAGTATGGGGCTGACGGATGGAGAGATAAGAATGGATGAGAGGTAGAGAAAGGGGGAGTGATGGAGAACAAACTCGGGGCCTCCACTTTAGGCAGCCACAGAAGTTGGGAAAGTATTCTGTGGTCGCTGCAACTATTCAGAAAATGTAAAACACAGAGGGAGGGGATCAGAGTGTGTGAGTGTGAAAGAGAGAGAGAGAGAGAGGAGAGAGAGAGAGAGAGAGAGAGAGAGTGGCATGCATGCATTGTTGTTTCATTTTTTACATGCAATTCCGTGTGTAAAAACACATCCATGCACAGGTAGGTGATGAGTGTGTGTGTGTGTGTGTGTGTGTGTGTGTGTGGGGGGGGGGGGGGGGGTGCATGTGTGAGGTGTGAGTATTGACTGTGTATAAAAATGGAAGGCATGACAGTTCTGCAAAAGTGGAGCCAAAACATCTGGATCGCCCCCTGGTGGCCGGCTGTGGTGCAGCTCATAAGAAAGTCCATGTCAGCAGATGGGTGGAACTAGAACCTCGAACACATCAGATATCATTATCATTCACCAATGAGATGATGTTTTCATCATAATGTGTCTGTCTGGGTTTTATTTAGCTGGCAGAATCATCTCAAAAAGTTATTTGAATTAAAGTTTTTTCCACTTTCTTTTACATTGCATTGGGCATCTCCCAGCACATGCATTCATTTTTCAACAACAAATAATAAGGCAAACAGTTTGCTGACGTAAGATTTGAGTAACATTCCGTTTGGTAAAAGTCACATAGAAAAACACATGTAAATGTGAAGAGTACACGTAAACTGGAAGCACATGTGTTTATTCCATACGTTAACACATTCAATCTCCACGTGTGAAAAATACACATGTGGACTAAAACACATTTTACCCACATGTGTACTAATCATGTCCAGGTTAGGTCAGATTTTCTACATGCGTTTGTTTACATGTAAAATGATAACATGAAGCTGAAAACATGTCGTCTTTTGTCATACATTAATTTTATGATCCACATGTCATCCCCACATGTGACGCTTTGGATCTCATAAAAAACGACATGTGTAGAAAAATACAGCGTTTCACATGAGGGAGTTTCCACAGGTGAAGAAATCCGCTCACATATGAACAGGAATTTATATTCACAAGTAACTATTTTATTTTAGATGTAAAATTATTTTGTATTATAATTATAATTATATACACAGGGACATGGGCCAGGCAAGCTAAACAGCTTTCTTGACCTAGTTTAATTCTTATTAGAGTGGTGTAAAACGTCCACAGTAGCAGCAACAGGCAGCATCTGTTTAAACACAGAGAGATATGTGCTTTGACGTTTCACTGTGTTACGCATGGAGGAAGTTTTTAAAATGAAAGTTCCTTTAACAGACATCACCTGAACAGGAAGCAGGGAGGACTGTTTTTAAGTAAAGTGGAACAGAGAGATGCTATATTTATATATAATATTTAATTTATTATTGTACTGATGTCTATTTAAATAGGATTCTCTCCATTCTAGTTCTTTCATGCTGCTGTTATGTGCACCCTCCACCTCCCCATCCATCCATTTCCTTCTGTTTATCTGGGTCAGGGTTGCGGGGGCAGCAGTCTCAGCAGAGAAGCCCTAACCTCCCTCTCCCCAGCCACCTCCTCCAGCTCTTCTGGGGGTACACCAAGGCGTTCCCAAGCCAGCCGAGAGATCTAATCCCTCCATCGCATCCTGGGTCTACCCCGGGGTCTCCTCCCAGTGGGACATGCCCGGAATACCTCCCCAGGGAGGTGTATGGAGGGGCATTCTAACCAAATGCCCGAAACACCTCAGCTGACTCCTCTTGATGTGGAGGGGTCGACCCTGAAGAGTCTAAGCGCCACAAACTCTTATTTCTACATATTATCTACTGTAATAAACAATTAAACAATTATCTTGAAAACCATCCTCATGCCCAGCCAATCAGAGGCCAGTTAGGGCGGGTCATGGCGTCATCATAGTAGGATTCATAACTTTGCTGGGTGGAGGTATGTGGTCTCTGAGCCCTCTAGTCAGTGTGGACACCGTCGTTTGTTTTTCACACACACACACACACACACACCCATCCACACACCCATACATACATGACATGACATGACATGAGGTCACACGCTCATCAGCACACACAAATAAACAATCAGAAAACAGCTGACGATGCATTCTGTGTGCTGAGGAAAACAAAGAGAAAAACAAAAGATGCAGAGGTTTACAGAAAAACATACATACATCCCCTCTGTGTGTGTCTGTGTGTGTGTGTCTGTGTGCATTCACCGCATCCCACCATTGTCCCACTGCACTTAGTCCATACACAATGTAAACACGTAGACACACGTGTAAAACGTGCTGCGCTCGCTCTCACACACAGCTGATAGGCATCTATAGTGTGTGTGTGTGTGTGTTATGGATGGAGGGCAGTTTCTGGGAATTGTGCTGCTGCCACGGTGGAGAGATGAGAGCAGCAGGAGGGTGGAGCGTGTCTGTGTGTCTTCATTGTTACACGGATGGAGATTAGAGCGCCTTTTCAACACTCAGAATCTCTCTCACACACACACACACACACACACACACACACACACACACACACACACACACACACACACACACACACACACACACACACACACACACACACACACACACACACACACACACACACACACACACACACACACACACACACACAGGTCTGACCTATATCCAACTTTACAGGCAAACACACACACACACTCTCTCTCCCCCTCAGAATAATGAGGGCAGGCATGCTGAAAGAAGGACACCGCCTGTTGCTTCATGACCGTGTTGATGAAAAGTGACAGAGACTCATTTACCTTATAAAACCTTGTCAAGTGTTTTTTATGTAACCGCATTAAAGGATAAGTACTGTTAAATACTACTTGGGTCTTAACCTTGAACGTTGACCATGAAACAGGAAAAACGTGATGCTGTCTGTTCTTAAAGTGGAGGGAGATTAATGGGTGAGTGATGTACATGTACATGATACCATATGCTGAATCCTAAGAGAGATGGCTCTCTGTCTAATCCGCCCACATCACCATGGTAACCTATGCTGGACACCTAAAGATATTCACGATGAGTATTATGGTGATTATAAGGGAATATGTTATATATGCATATATATAAATAATGTCCCCAAATGTTCATACTTTGCATTTTACATAACAAATCAACCGTAAACTAAAGGAGGGACTTAAGGGTGCTTTCACACCTACTTTGTTTGGTCCAGACTTCCAGACCTATCAGTTTCATGCAGACCAAAGTTGGAGGCGTGAATCGTAGTTTGTAGTTTGACCAATCAAAGCAGTCTCACACGTCGAGTCTTATTTGTACATCACTAAACTCACTTCCTTGTTTCTGATCGTGAAGATACAGACATAGACGTGTCACATTTAGCAACGAAAATTTACAGCTAAATACCGTGCAAGGCAATTCCCTGATGTTCTACATGCAACGTTGTGGTGGAACACGCACAAAAGTTGTCGATTGACGCATGTATACACCGCAAAAAAATCACACCCCAGAAGGATAAAACAAATCCCTATAATAGAGGCTGTTGCATCCAGATCTTAAATGGGCCTGGTTAGTGATGATGTCAGTATACTGTCGTATAAATAAAGTGATTGTAGCGTGAATGCCTGTTTGCATGTGTGTGTGTGTGTGTGTGTTTGTGTGTGATAAAGAAAATAGACCAGGGATAAAAAGTCTCAAATAAAATGCTTAAAAATTACTGTGTGAAAGCTTTATTCAAAATATGGATATGGATATGTGCAATACGAGATCCTGGAGGGACTGATTAATAAAAGTCCATCATGTAGACGATGCATAATAGACAAGAGATGGTGAAAAAATGTTTAAAAAGTCCTGCTAACAAACAAATCAACAAACATGAGAAGATATAGTTCAGCACTTTGGTGAAGCTACAGTCACTTAGCTTAGCATAAAGACTCAAATCAACACCTCACATCATGTTTGTTTACTGGGCTACTTCTGGTTTCTGCTGGTTACCTGGCAACCTGGTGACAACAGCAGCGAGACCGGTATCGATGTTCTCATCAAACCCTTGGCAGGAAGGTGAATAGAAACATTTCCCTAAATGTTGTACAGATGGTTCTCTGATAGTCCAAACTTCAGTAAAATTAAACAGAGATTTACTGACACTGAACTCCTGCCGTCCATCTTAATGAACGGAACAGAAAGCGGCAGACAGCCTGACCGAAGGACAGACGTTTTAAACTCCCATGAGGCCTACGGAGAGGAAGTGGGGGTGAGTGTGAGGGAGACGGGTGGGAGACAGGAAGAAGACGCAGGGAGCAAACACTTTCTCAGTTTCACACCAACGCAGACCTGCTGCTATTCTTCTGTGTCCAATCCCAGCGGAGAACACACACCACGGGCAAACAATACATGACACATGAGGACACACAAAGAGTGACGGGTAAACAACATGCAGCAATAAACATGACAATATGTGGTGTTTTGTTTGTACGTCTCATAAATGTCTTTTATGTCTATTATTTAGAGTTTCAATTTTCTTCCACATTTTGACATAAAATTCACATTTTTCCAATTTTATCCTGTTAATTTTTTTTACTCATTGTTGCCTATTTTTTCTTTTTTGGGATCCTTTGAATAATGTCTATATTAGAACACTTTGCAGGACTGGATTCACATCCAGGCTAGATATTCAACGCCAAAGCAGGAAGCAGTGTGACGTTCACAGAGAGCAGTGAAGGACGCGAACTCAGAGGCCACTTATGGTTTCTTTCTGTTTCCTTAAAAAGTCTCAGGGGCCCAAAATTCACAAAAATATGCTTTAAAGAAGAAAGAGAAAATTTCTAATAAAATGATGAACATGTGTGTGTCTTTCCGGGCCACTGCCACTCCCCCCCCCCACACACACACACAATAACAGGCCCATCCACGGCTCACCGGTAGGCCAGCGGACTTCGGTCCTGCTGTGACCTGGCCAAGAGGAAATCTCTCACACACACACACACACACACACACACACACACACACACACACACACACACACACACACACACACACACACACACACACACACACACACACACACACACACACACACACACACACACACACACACACACACACACACACACACACACACACACACACACACACACACACTACAAAGAGCTGTCTTCATTCATGAGGACAAATCATTTCAGAATAAGAGCATTGGAGGCAGTCCAGACAGACACTGAAGACACTGAATATTAAACTAATGACAGCAGTATGTCACGCTCTTCTTAATGCAGTATCAGATTATAGTGTTACCACTATGAGGATATGAATTCTGATCATTTGCTGCATGTAAATGTTCTGCAAGGTCGTCTCCAAACACGTTTCTACAAAACTAATCACACATGCACCTCCCTCTGTCTCATTGCATGTGTGTGATATTTCTAATTCTTTCAAAAATAAAAATTGAATCTACTCACTCGCATGCCGAGAGAAAGTCAGCTGAAGTTTCTTAGTCCGCAAAACATTTCTGGAGCTTCACGGTGAAAACAGCGTTGCAGCATTCTCTTAAACATCTGATGGGGATTCCACACCACAGATAGCTTCATACTGGATCATGATTGGCTTCCAAAAGAGTAATGATGTCACAAAATTATCTGCAGGTGTTAAAGTTGTGTGTCATTATTTGACAGTGAACCAGCAGTGGTGATAAGTAGTGTGCTTAGTTCTGATGTCGTTCTACTTCCTTCTTTTTACTTATTTGACTTGACTATGATTTTACATTAAAAGCACATTTCATAAGCTCATAATTTCCAGTGTGTTGTGAAACCAGTGAATCCCACCCTTTTTTAGCATGAAACTGTTGAAACGTTCTCTGGTTTGACCCCATGTCGTGTTTCAGATGTCTCTGAGTTGTTAGCAGTTCCCCCAAAGAGATGTTTCCCCTCAAAAATGTTCTCACATGGTTTCAGTTAAATAACCGACGGAGGCCCAAAGAAGAGAAACGCTCATATGTTTCAAGATATGGCAAAGATTAGAGAAAAGTTGAAGAAATGAACACAAAGACGTGTTGCTGAACTTCTCTCCTCTCTATTTCATCATCACACAACTGCCAACGTTGATCTGGAGACACTTTGGAAGTGTCCCGATTCCTCTGTCGAGTATCACTGAACTGCATGTGAAGTAGTTAAAAAGTAGCTCCGCCTCAGAAACACTTAAATGCTGCTGACACACTGATGCACAGAATCTAGAGGGGCATTCGACGGGCGTATACCTCCGCCAAGGATAGTAATCCACTCTTCTATGATATGTACATCTGAGGGTGCAGTAATTCTTGAAGCACTGAAATTACATTTAATTCCTCACATGCAACTGCACCCCCTGGTGGTCCGTCATGCAAAAAAAAAAAGCCACAGAAAACACATCCTGGATGCCTCCACGGTATATAAAATGTTATAAAGAGTCTAAGCTGTCCTTTAAGTGGATGAAAACATAGTTAAGTTCCTTTAAAAAGGGAGATAATAAAATAATTTTAGCTTTAACCATGGTTTTTTCTTTCTTTCAGCCATACGTCCAACTCTCAGGCCCCTGCAGGCCGGAGAATGGCTGGAAGTCTGCCAAAGCTGGGCCACACAGAACCAACGGCCTCGTTCCCTGTGCCAGGATGATGACATCATCACCACCTTGTCCCTGACTTCCTGTCTCCTGGTGTGGACGCCTGCCTGGAATGTTGGTACCCGACTGGGAGACAAACACACACACTGGCCTGTATACACTGGTCCATACACAACCTCATTCACCCACACACACACATATATACATACACAGAAGATGCATCACTGGATAAATGAGCAGCTCAAGTTAATTATAATGTGTTTTCTTGATGCAGGGAGCACAACTGACAAAGGCTGTTCAAAAAAGTCCAAATACAATCCGACAGAGAATAATATATTAATAATATTGCAAGACATTTTTTTAGTTAATTAATTGTCTGTTTGACACTTAAACTACTTGACGGATAACCATGAAAGTGGGCAGAAGAGTGGGCATTGTCCCAAAGTAAGAACTACACCAAAACACCTGTCCATCTCACGGCTCAGGTTCACCTTCACTCATGAACAAGACCCCAAAATATTTGACCGCTCTCACTTGAGGCAGTAACTCACCCCCAACCCTTTACGTGTGATATGAAATGATAACAAATTCTACCTATTGAGGAAGTCAGTAGATCTCCACCGAGTCCAAACAACCCTACAACATGTCTATTTGGCATACCTGGTCCATTCCCCCACCCCTCCACAGGGTTTAATCTATGGCCGATGTCGAAGCATCATGGAAATATATAAAAACGACCTGCACCAAAATTTAATGGCTCCTTCCTGATTCTAAAAAAATAATCATAAGTAAAATTGAATAAACAATTACATAATTGCTAACCATCTCTCAACATATATTCTGTCACCCACAGCTACCCCAGCTCAAACTGTGTCCTCTTCCTTTATAAATACCAGTTTGCGTGTGGGAAAATGTGTATGCGTGGTTTAAACCGACATCTCTCCGAATGGTTTTTAAAATGGAATAATGTTCCAGTTCGTGGAGAAAAAAGTTGATTTCACCTTCTAATAATGTGTGTATAACTTTGAAAATACAGGCTTCATCTATAAAAGAGCCATTAAAGAGTTCTGACAGATGTGAGCTCCTGGCCAGGAGTCAGACGGCCTTTCATGCTGCAGATTGATCGGTCCATTCAGAGTTTCCTCTCCACAGAAACGGGATGTATCCTCTTTGATATTTCAAATATATGAGCCCATTACCGCATGAACCTTATGGGAGCCACAGCTTCCTGAATATAATGACAACATTGTACAGCACCAATAACATGAATACAAGAGCTATACCAACAGTTTTCAGATGGGTTTCTTAAGTACTTGCTTAAAATTCATCAAACATTCAAATTGCAAGTTCTTCATTGAGCTACGTAACTGGTGTCATACTTGGAAATGGATAGAATTTGGTTAAAGGTGCAGTGAGCGAACCTGGAGAAGAAGATACTTCACAGACAATCTTAAACATGCCGTATCAATGCCGACCAAGATCCCAGACCGGGTTTGTCCTCCGATTGTCAGGAGGGTCAAATCTGGATTAAATTGGCCTTTGTCTGAAATGGGCTCCCTCCATGTACTCCCTCTTCCCCCCCCCCCCACAGTCCACAGCTGCACAAATGAGGTTAATCGGTGTGTAAAAGTGTAAATCTTCTGACACAGATTCAGCAGACACAATACTTGGCTCGCTTTCTGAAGAAAAGAAGAATGGCTCCATCCATCCAATAAAGAGGAAACTTCCCATCTGAGGTCATAACCAGCAGTGACACCATAGATCGAGTACGAGTAGAAAGGTCGCTTCCTGTTTCCAAAGGGTCAAACGAACAGCAACAGATCAACGAAAGTGGGCACTTCCTGTTTCAGATGGTCAATAACTGAGACTCTAAAGATCCATTTCAAGTGGAGAAACACTTCCTGGCGTCAGAGGTGACTCTGAATGAGCCTATAGATCATGAGAAGAGGGCATTTCCTGAACTCAGCTGCTGATAGCAGGATTCATTGATCCGGCACACACAGTACAAAGATGTCCAAGAGCCCAAACACGTAACCTAGAAGTGAAACTTTATTATAACAGAGTCTACAGCTTCATATCAGCGTCTAGTAAGCGTCTCGGTAAGGCTTGCTGTTGTATTTGGAATTCATTACATCACAAGCCTATTGTGGTTTTTCACGATCTGTTGAACCGTTCTAGTGAGTTTTCAACATCACAGCAAGGTGAGAGCTGTTGTTCCAGTCTGGTTTTTAACAAATGGCATATGGTATTTATTGACCAAAATGTTTAAATAAAATAAAATAAAAGTTTTCTTTTCAAGTTTTGCTTTTTAGTTCAACCAACATAAACATGAATACCCTCAGGCAATGTAAACAGAAAAAGGCAGGTAAAAACCCTTAAGTCATACTTGACCTTGGTAAATATTACTCCTTACACGGGCGGAAAATACCCTAAATAAACCAGTGCAATAACTTTTTAAATAACCAGTGGTGATCACCAAACTAAATATGGTCTTATTGTTGTGGGCCTACGAAGAAAATAAACAAAAGCCGGCCATAGCTAAGGTGTCGCACCGTAACTTGTGTGTTGGGATACCTTATTGGCGTCTTCTTACTGGAAAATCCGACGATAGTTCACCTTCAGTCTCAGGTTAATGCAGAAAGGTCCTCTTCGGTCCTCCGTGGCAACAAAGACAGGAAAAGTCCATCTCTTTCCTAGTGGCGGTGAGCTGAATGGTACTTGGCGCGGGCCTCATGCTCCGTTAACACATATTAGCAAGGATGCTAATGGATAGCAGACTAGCAAAGTATCAAAATAGCAAAGTAGCTCTCACTTAATACAACTATAAGTAACACTTTTTAGCCGTATTACTCCTTTCAACGAATGAGTCAGACTATTCTTAATCTAACTCTTAATGCAGGTTAAATTGGTAGCTAATAGCTACGATAAAAGGATAAACACAAACACGGAGATCCTCGCACACTCACAGGTGTACACCTCACCGTCGTGCTCCGCTCGCTTCCTCCTTACCTCTTAGTCCCACCCCTTAACCAATCACAATTATGGTAATGGGATGTCTCGCTTTACAGACCAATATGAGGCAGATAAATAAAACTAAACTAAACAGGAGCAGGTTAGGCTGACACACCCCTGTGCATATCAAACAAACTATGGAAGAGCTACGTATTTAAAGAGACACAGCCTAATTAGGAAAATGACACTATTCTAAACAAATCCTACATTGTAGTAACCACAGGTTTACTTATGATATAAACATCTTAACTGGGGACTTTACCCAGGGGTTACAGATAGATAGATAGATAGATAGATAGAACACACACACTGGCAGCTAAACACACACTGGGATCTAAACACACACACTGGCAGCTAAACACACACACTGGCAGCTAAACACACACACTGGGATCTAAACACACACACTGGCAGCTAAACACACACACTGGGATCTAAACACACACACACACTGGGATCTATCTCAGCCAGCAGCTGTTGACGCCGCTGCCAGCTCTGCTCTGCAGATCCGTGGCTGGAGGAGGTTCTTGGCTGCAGACATCAAGCAGCAAGAATTCATGAGTTTCTCCCAGAAATATTTAGTGGACTGGAACACAGAGAGGAGAGTCTGATTTAAATTCAGAGAGAGAGACTACTACTACTACTAAGTTGGTTTAAAAATGTCATCTGTTGTAGATCACATCAAACATACGGGACTTTTTCTATTTATCTATCGGTCCTCAGAATAAAGCAACACCTCCGTTAAAGGATGATCTGATGTTAAAGATATGGTTCCAACCTTGGTTTGGTTGTGACTACTTAAAATGATGAGGTCTGCTTGTGACACCTTATCACCTTATTTTAATCTATAATAAATATTTAATTTGATTTGAAAAAGACTGTTATGCTCATTTTTCATGTGCATACATATCATGAAGCTTCACATGTAGAATGACGTCATTTTTCAGTCCAAACGTATCTTCATTTGGTGAAAGCTGAGTGACACCAATTCTACTCTAAAATCAATATTACAAAATGTCATTTTAGACACTTATTATACACTTATTATTAAATTATTCAACTGCTTCTGTGAACCTAAAGCCAGGTTTATACCACAATGTTTATGCTGAAAAAAAAAATTTGCTTTGCGTTTTATAGAAGTTCTCTGTTCACATGGCAACGTTTTTAAAACGATGGGTGGAAGGACTTAATAGCACTGAACCAAAGTGTGCCAACACCCTTTTTATCAAGCTCACACCTGAGAGACATTGATTAGTCAAATAGATACAAAATAAATATGTAGTAATTCTTACACACAGTTTTTTCATTTACTGTCTGTCAACAATCCTGCACTGGACACAAATACAAAATAACACAACAGTGACATCTAGTGGAAGAACACAGGAAATACATTCAGGCTGTGAAAAACTTAAACCTTGTATACTGTACTTCCCTTACTTAGTTCAATTCAACATGAAATAATTTTTATACATTTGACAATGCGAATAAACATCAGCACTGAATAACAGCTGAATAACAAATATTGTTTAAAAATGGTTTAAAAAGTAATTGTTGGAAATTTAATCGATTTGTACCTGGATGGCAAACTGAGAAAAATTTGCACAAATCTAAAAGAGAAATTATGTAAACATTCAGGGATGTTTGACATCATATGTGACCACGGGGTCACAGTACTTACTTTCCTATGATGTCTTTGTTTTAGAATATATTTTAAATTTAGATTTTATAAATTAGAGAAAAACCTACATTTGAAGAAATAAAAATGAACAATAAATCAGTGCAAATTTTGTATCGATTTGTAAAAATGAACAAAAATCCTCTACATTTGAAGAGATTTGTACAAATTATTTTAAATTAATTCAAAAATTAAATACAAAATTTTGAGAAAAAAAATACAAAGACGTTCTCTGTAACTGCGGGACTGCTGAGTCTCCCTGAGTCTCCTTTAAAAGTTTTGGCCAAGTTACTACAGGCTGAGTCTGGACAGAACCGGAACTACAACTCCCAGAGTGCACCAGTGTCACGCAACAACATACTAGAGGCCATTCAGGCAGGCAGCAGCTGGTGGAGACGGAGACAGACGGGCTGCGTGAAGAGAGGAAAGAGGGTGTGAGACGGAGAGTTGCTCCTGCTCATCCATGGAGGATCTGACCGCAGCAGCGGAGGAGAACTGACGGAGAGAAACCTGCTCAAAATGGCTAAAAACCAGGAAGTGGAGCGCATCGCCAAAAAGCTGGATAAAATGGTCCACAAGAAAAACACGGTGAGTGTCGGGAGGTCAGGTGATGGGCTCTACCTTTATCTGCTGAGAGGGGGAAAATTCTGGAGGCACTGCGTCAGGGTTTAAAATGTGCTTCATGGACCAGGAATGATTAATTTCTACTGATAATCTCAGATAACAAGCTGCTGCTGCAGATATGGATGGTTTTAGAAAGAGTTTGGTGATAATTCACAGCTGATATTGATTTAAAAAGCTGCCAATTAAAGCACCTGCACCTTGAATCAATTATCTGTTATCAGTTTATTAACTGCAGCTCCAGAGGTTATTAAATTCATATTGTGGTGGAATATGGAGCCAAAAGTAAGGAAGAAAAGGGGTAAAAAAAATTAAGTTTTCATTGTACAGGACATTTAAACATTTAACGTGTGCTCAGGAAGGTTCTGAATAGTTTTTACTTTAATAACGGACATAAAGCATCAAGCAGTAATTAATGAACAACATTTTATTTTGAAAATATAACTATTCTCACCAGAAAGCTGGGGACAGTTCCTGTTCACAAGCTGAAAAGTTTGACCTGCCTTTAATTTGAGTGAAATGCTCACCTGTGAGGGTTTTAAACTCACTTTAAAAAACTGCTTAACATTAATATCATCTTAAAGATCATCTCCTGATAGATAAATAGTTTGCTGTGGTAATTATTTATGTCTGATAAGTTTTCCCCCCCAAAAATTAAATTACCACACTAAATGATTAAATAAATATCAGTCCCCTCTTCATCTTTTATAAACTGATGAAGAGTTTATATTCAGTAGTGTACATACCTCCATTAATTCCAATAAGAACATTCACAGACAGCAAACCTCCGCCAAGGTTGAGGATTCCCTCCAAAGGTTCTCTGCTCCCCACAAGTTCCATTCCTATTTAGTAACAACTCTTGTATTGAGATTCGTTCACCATTAAACACACACCTAGAACTTGGATCTGACCAGAACTTTTGTAGTAGGGAAAACAGCTGTTTCCTGTTCTGGCAGGTGGATTCTTACCTAAATGTAATAATAACCTGTGATGCCTTTCTGTGGTTTCATGCAAATCTGTCCTTTTTAAAAAAAAAAATGGCTGCCCTCAGGGCTCTCGCCATGTTAAATGTCAAAGAATTTGTCCTTTTATCCGGATCTACTCCAAAATCCAACGGTACCTTCTGTGGAAAATGCTTCCACCCAGTTTCATAGTAATTAAATCCTATCTTGCAGTATTTGTTCTCTCTCTGTATTCACCTCCTGTCCCTTCATCTGTGACTCCTCACTGGTCTCTCCTGTCAAAGAGTATAAAAAATAATTAAGTGAAATTTTATTAACCTTATTTATTTCATCTTTGTGTTTAAGTTTGCATCATTTTGGATTTTAATTATAGAAATGTGCCTCAAACAGGACGTAAGCATATGATGTGTTATACAACAGTACAGTCACACAATAATATTATGACTCTATAATTATGCTATATTGTTTGAATGAAAGCTAAACTACAAGGAGAAGCTCTCGATTTACCGGTCAGTCTACGTTCCTCCCCTCACCTGTGGTCATGAGCTCTGGGTAATGACTCAAAGAACAAGATCGCGGATACAAGTGGCTGAAGGGAGCCTCCTCCGCAGGGTGTCTGGGCTCACCCTTAATGATAGGGTGAAGAGCTCAGTCATTCGGGAGGGGTTGCTCCTCCGAAGTAGATTCAGATATTGAAAAGTTACGCCACCAACGACTGCCTCGGCATACAGACTACAGCGTTTTTAGATCCGTGTGTACGGGATCGTTTTGAAAACACAAAGGGAGTTTTGAGTTTTTCAGTTGAAACGTTGCCGTGTAAACGGGACCTGAACAAAGAGTTGTAGTACGGACAAGATCATTCACTCCACCCACCCCAACACACACAAACAATGACAGATGAACAGATGAGACAGTGCGCGATCTTGGCGTTCTAAGGTATATTTGAAGCACCAAAGTGGAGTTATTTTTAGACAATTATTTCACGGCTTTTATTATATACACTTCCGGAAAAAATACGTCTTTGTGAGACGCAGCAAAGGGGAACGGATGGTGTTGGCATGTGTGGTTCCCACCATGAAGTATGGAGGAGGAGGTGCGACGGTGCTTTAACCAGGATCACTACCACAACATTCTGTAGCGACCTGCCATCCCATCGGGTTTGTGTTTATTGGGGCCATCATCTGTTGTTCAACAGGACAATGACCCGAAACACACCTAGACACACTAGACTATGTAAGAGCTATTAAACCAATAAGAAGAGTGACGGAGCGCTGCATCGATTGACCCGGTCTCCACAGTCACCAGATCTAAACCCTATTAAATTAGATGGTTTTGGACCTCAGAGTGAAAGACCAACAAATTTGTGAGAGATTCATCATCAGGGTGTCCGTTCTCTTCGAGTTGATGTCGCATGATTTACTGTGTAAGAAAATGATGCCAAGATTCTTGTTTGTCTTCAGGATGGAGCTCTGGATCTGCTGAGGGAACTAAAGAACATCAAGATGTCTCTGGAGACCCTGCAGGTAATGCCTTCCACTAGAAGTGAAAATAATGGATTAGCAAGGTATGCCGATCCTAAAAGTTCTCAGATCACCATGGTAACTGATGCTGCACACCTAGCCTGCTCCGGGCGAGGTTACACTTCTGGGTTAAAATCAGCTACAATCTGTCCTTTGACTTGTTCTTTTCCTGACGATCTTCTGAATCAGTGATATAAATTCTCACCTGGACTTAACTAGGTACGTCATCACAACCTCCTCCTACCTCACTGCCCTCTTGTGGATGTATCGATGTCAGCGCAAAAGACATAATGTGGGCATTGATGGACACACCATTTGAAATTGACGTATCTATTTTCGTACATAAATTGACTATAAATGAGCCTTAAAGTGAAGCTAAAACATCTTAAATCGCCCCTTTGTTGCTGGCTTCAGCATAACACCCCAACCGATGTCTGCAGATAGGACAGATGGGCCAAACCAAAACCTCATGTCAAGTAGAGCAAAACTTTCTCCCCAAAGATTGTTCCTATAATTTTAGGACTCATCACACCAATGTGTGTTTAAGTGCAACAACTGACAGCAACTATTTTAGTGTGTTTCTACACAGATTTTGGATGAATCAAATTTATTTCATTACCGACATTGTCATCCTCCCTCTGGAGAACACAAATGCAAGGGTTACGATCAGAGCAGAAAAATCAATGTACCTCCTTTCAATCAATAAACACCATATACTCATTGAAAAACATTATACTTCTAGTTTATCATGGGATGAGGATCCCATGATAAACTAGAAGAAGTTTTATACCAGGTTTTAATAATGGTGGTCCTCTCTCTGCGTAGTCGACCAGAGTCGGGATGTCGGTGAACGCAGTGAGGAAACAGAGTTCAGATGACGAGGTTCAGACTCTGGCTAAAGCTCTCATCAAGTCCTGGAAGAAACTCTTAGGTAAGCGCGTGTGTGTGTGTGTGTGTGTGTGTGTGTGTGTGTGTGTGTGTATGTGTGTTCTTGTACTTCTACCTTTGTGAGGACCCACTTTTAGCACATGGGAGGGAGGACATGGTTATGTTTATGTCGATACTGTAAATACAGAAGTATAAGTAGGAGTAGAATTTTTTAATTGATTAATATGATGGTTATAAGTATGATTAATGAATTTATTGTTTAGTCTATACGATGTTAGAAAATAGTGAAAACTCCCAGATTCCAAAAATAAAATCTTTTTTTTTGACTGTTGGTCTGGGAAAACCAGAAAAATTCAACTTATGATTCAAACTTAGAAAGCAGCAGATCAGCTCATCTTACAAGCTTAATCCATAGAATGTTTGGCACATGTAATAATAAAGAAGCCTTTCTATTTCATCTGGATGTGAGGTTTTTGTCATATTGCACCAAAATCTTACTTCGATGCATCTTTGCAGACGGCTCGGAGGAGAAGAAGAAAGAAGGCGGGTCTCCTGTGAGGTCATCGTCCACGTCCAAGGACTCTGGCAGCAACGAGAAAAGGTCTGTGGCACAGCGATGAGGTCACTGGTACGGACCGACCGGTTTTTGTGGTTTCTCTAATAACAGAAGATGTTACTGTCCTCCTCCTCCTCCTCCTCCTCAGCAGTAAGAAGTCAGAGGAGTCACCCACTACCCCAAGCCTCCCCCCTCGGGTCACCTCCTTCCCCTCTGCCCCTGTCACCACAGACGGTGTTCGGAACAAGTGTCGAGAGCTGCTGGTGGCAGCACTGCAGACTGATGGTGAGGAGATTCGTTTCTCTCTCTCTATCTTTTTATCAGCTTTCACGGTGCATACAACTGAACGTGTGTGTGTGTGTGTGTGTGTGTGTGTGTGTGTGTGTGTGTGTGTGTGTGTGTGTGTGTGTGTGTGTGTGTGTGTGTGTGTGTGTGTGTGTGTGTGTGTGTGTGTGTGTGTGTGTGTGTGTGTGTGTGTGTGTGTGTGTGTTTTCCAGATGACCACCAGACCATCGGAGTCGACTGTGAGAACCTTGCAGCACAAATTGAAGAGGATATCCTTTCACGTCATGAACACTTTAAGTAGACGTGATCTATATGAACAATCTGAGGATTTCACAGCTGAATGAAAGGTGTTGATCTGAGCTGCTGTGTTAGCAGGGTTAGCCAGAGCTCAGCCGTTCTGATGCCCAGTGAAGTCTTTTGTGAGTCAGTTAACACTTAATCCAACTTGTCAGCTTCTCATCAGGTGCAGAAACTTTTCACACAGATACAGTTTGTCCAGCCTTTCAAGTAGACGGAGGAGTTTGTCGCCATAGTGTATCAGTACTTCTCAGAGTGAAGAGGAACAGATGTGGTGGCGTCGTATCCCATTCAGAACACAGTAGCTCAGATCACCAAGGAACGCTGCTGATGCATACTTTGCTATCACGTGTTGACGTTTTTGTCCTTGACTGGCCATCGTGTCCACAGATCTTCCAGGAGTTCAAGTCGACAGACATGAAATACAAAACCCGTCTTCGAAGCCGCATCTCCAACCTCAAAGACCAGAAGAATCCCGACCTGCGGCGTAACGTGCTTTGTGGAAGCATCTCGCCTCAACGCATCGCCAGCATGACGGCCGAGGTCAGCCATGCAGACATTCGTCTCATTGTTATCTCTTCAGGGTTGATGCTGTAGGGTTGGAGGAACAGTTCAGGTATGATCTATTCACCCCCATGCTGATGGAAGGTCAGGTGAACATTTGTGGAGATTTGCAGCAAAACTGTGTTGCAGAATTCTTAACAGATGAAGATGGTGATTTTTAAAAAGTAGGAAAAACTATTTACACTCTTTTATCAGCTGAAATCTTCACTTTAGCCGTTAAGCTAAAAGTGTCAGCGAACACTCGACCTGATGTCAGCGCACAATCACAAACCATTGTTTATGAGCCCCTAGAGAAGATCATGCATGTCCATGAACTCGAGCCTCTGTACTCCTTTCAAACAATTTGAGCTTAGCAGCTTCAGTGACAATTTGATTAAAAAAAAGATGTAATTGACATAATTTTTGAGACTTTGATTAAGCCATGTAAGCTTTATGAAAGCATTTCATGTTTTAAAAAAAGAAATCAAAAACAAGTCCCTGTCTACCTCACTTGTTTAGGAAAATGCTGTACTTAAAAAAAGTTTTAAAAAAAACTTCCCCCGACCTTCCATCGGCATGAGATTGAGTAGATGTAATGACTGAATTTTCTTTTCTTTAATTTTTTTATTTTCCTTTTTTTGTTTGTTGAACTGCACCTTTAAAGTTACAAATTAGGCTTAAGGTCAAGTCAGTGAAACTTTATTTAGCATCTTTCAAAACACAAGTTACAAAGTGCTTTACATAAAGCAAAAAAAAACCCATAAATTTAGTCAAAATAGAAACAAAGTGCATTATAAATACAAACAAGCATTCAGTACACAAAGTTATCAGTCAAATTATTAAAAAAATAAGTTGTGTGTGTGTGTGTGTGTGTGTGTGTGTGTGTGTGTGTGTGTGTGTGTGTGTGTGTGTGTGTGTGTGTGTGTGTGTGTGTGTGTGTGTGTGTGTGTGTGTGTGTGTGTGTGTGTGTGTGTGTGCAGGAGATGGCGAGTGCAGAGCTTAAGCAGATCAGAGAGGCTCTGACTAAAGAGTCCATCAGAGAGCATCAGCTGTCGAAGGTCGGCGGTACGGAGACGGACATGTTCATCTGCAACAAGTGTCACGGGAAGAGCTGCACATACACACAGGTACCACACACACAACTGTGTCTAATATGAAAATGCTTCATTATGTTGCCAAGTCTGCTGGTTATATGCAAATCAGGTTTGTTTTTCCTGTAAAGTTGCTTATAATTATTTTTAGACGCTGGTTGTGGTTTTTTGGGTTTGTTTTCCATCGACCTGGACGCTTGTTTCTCACCAGATCTGGCAACTGGCTCTTTCCCCCCCCTCTGTGTGTTACAGGTGCAGACCCGCAGCGCCGATGAGCCCATGACCACCTTTGTGTTGTGTAACAGCTGTGGGCATCGATGGAAGGTAAAGAGAGAATAAATACGATTAGAAACAAACAGCTAAATGTTTGATTTAAGGCTAGAAAACACCATAAAATCAACTCAAATTTATTTAATTTATTTAGCACCCGTCACACAAACATGTGGCCTCGTAAAACTGAAACAACATAAGCTCATTTAAAACTTCACAAGTCAAACTATTTAAAATAAATACTTAAAGACACAAATAGCTTCTTGTTGTAGTTCAGATGTTTTCTTATCAGCTTTTACTTTGATATTTTTTATTATTTTATTATATTATATATATATTTTATTGTATTATGCTATTAAATATTTTTTGCTTTTCCTCTTCCCTGTAATAACAGATTCTCACCACAAGATGGCAGCAGACACTTGATTCTGTTTCTCTTCCTCTCTTTTAATCCTCCATGTTTTCCCCTCTGTTTCTCTTCTTTCACAAATCTCTCCATTTTTCTTCTTTCATCTTTCTCTCCTTCTGTCTTCTTCATTTTTCTCCTTCCCTCAGGTCTCCCCTTCTCTCCCCTCTTGTTTACCTATGACACCTTCCCGCTGTCCTTTTCACCCTCCTCCCTCCGCCTCCCCCTCTCTCCATATTTACTCCTTCCTTCCTCTCCTCATAGTTTTTCCGGTCCCTCCCTTATTTAGCTCCTGGCTCTAGGTCAAGGTGAAGCGTTTGATTTGAGAAGCTTGTGGGAAGTGTTTTTCTTACAGTTAGCAGAGTCAATAAATGAGGTCATAAAACTACATTAAGTTTGATGAACTCTTTAAACTCATCTTTACAGACAAGCATCACATATAAATGATCAACTTTAAAGAATATTTGTTCTGTTTCTTTCTTCCAGTTCTTTTGAAGAGGACGTGTGTTTGGACTATCCTATCATGAAGCAAACCGACTAAAGTGAATTGAATGTGGATTTAAATAATGAATTTATTTTTTTTCCCCTTATTGTGTATATTTTCTTTTTATATATAATCTAAAAGCTGTAATATATTTAGAGAAAAATAATCCCAGTTCATGTTGTCTGTTTGTTTAATTTGTTTGGCATGGAGCACTTAATTAATTTAGGATGGATGAAGCTTTAATCCAGATTGAAATCACATTGAGGCCTTGTGGAGACAGTGGATGTGCCTTTTTTTGCCATGTTGTTCTGCCACATGTATTTGCCTTTAACATTTATATTAAAGTTGCTCTTGGATTAAGACGACATCGCCGTAGTTTCCTCTCATTTCTAAAATTTTTTTTTGCCTTAATAAAAAAATACAACTTTTTTCTGACATGTGGGTTGATTTAAAAACCGCGTCACTGTTACAGTTTATCTGCCAGAGAGCTTTAAATGTTTATTTTTAAACTGTAAGACGACTGGTTGAGTCAGTTCTTTAATAATAAAAGAATTGGTTCCCATGGGGTAAAAATTCTATCTGGGATAGGTTCTCATGGTGGTTACCATTGAAGCCAAAAAGGGTTTTTTCTAATGATTGGTCAGTTTTGACCAACACCCTAAATTTTTATAAAAATTCTCAAAATGTATTTTGTGTGTTCAGGTTCCATGTGTGAACAAAGTGATGGAACCTGATGACAAACACATGAAATTAACCACATCTTAGAGAGAAAACTTGTAAACTGGTCAACTTTGACTGGAACACAACAGAAGGGTTAAAAACATTCTGGATCCAGAATGTCCTATTTCTTATAATTTTTTATCCAAATTAATTCCTAACTTTTCGAGTAACAACCTCCGTGGTGGAGATAATAAAGGAATATGATTTTCTTTTTTGAATTGATTTTTAGAACTATACTATAGTCATTATATACTCGCCCCCATGCTGATGGAAAGTCCAGGGAAGTTTCTTAGTTCCCAAAATGTTTCTGGAGCTTCATGCAAGTTAGCGTTGCAGCGTTCTCCTAAACAACTGATGACTCCATACAGCTCGTGTAAGAAGTCTCCGATCCAGATGGATTTGAAAAGGTGTGTTTAAACGCAGCATTACACTCATTTAATGAACGGGATAGTCCAGCAGCACCACTTTCTTTTTCAGTATTCAGTGTAAAAGTGAAACCATTCCAGGAGAGGTAAACGTGATCACTTCCTCCTCGTGACATCACAGATCCTCTGTTCATCAGGTTCTACTCAAACAGTTTTATAAGCTTAAAAACATAAAACAAACTACGACAGACTCAACCATAAACCCAAGTCGCCGTCTCCTGTTGTGTTTGTTGTGGAAACACTGCTGAGCTCCTTCCATACATGAGCCTGGAGAGGAAAGAGAGGGAGGAAGGTGGAGAGACACTGTGTGACACCAGGTCCTGTCAGGTGAGTCTTCCCAGGTGAGGAATAGACTGACGTCGTCTGGTTCAGACAGAATCCAGACATGGTTACTGAGCTTTTTTGATTTGTTTTACAGGATGGTTCATATGATCTGAAACAGAACATGACGGCTAATTCAACCAGACATTTTGACTAGAATAGAAGATTTTGGTTTAATGTTTTAATATAATCATGTCTTCTTATATAAGTTGTCGAAAACATTCATCAGAACTGCAAAAATAAAATTATAGGCTGCCAAAAGTTGTGATTGTTGGTCTCTGAGCTTAAAAAACAAAGGTACAAAAGGTCAGGGTTTGTTTTTTTCCCCTTAAATGGTTTCACCCAGTCTCACCCTCCTGTGCTCTGATTGGCTATTACTACTGCACTGGTATAATACATTAGAGTCATTACATGCTTTACATTTTTACCCCGCCTACAACCATTGAAGGAAATGATTGAGGACATTACTGTTGTGATTATATTTTGTCTGGAGGTGGGTCTGGGTACAGACGTGGATTCTGGGTCACCTTTTCAATTTCTTTAAGAGTTGGGGCCTCAAAATAAAACAACTCCTGACATTCCACCACTCTGGGCTAATGGATCCAGATCCGGATCATAAGCTGGATTTTATGTTTTATGTAGCAGGTATAAAAACATAGAATCATCAAATCATCTTTTTTGATCGCTTCTTCATACATCCTTTATTTATGCTGTATAATTTAATGTAATAACAGATTAGATAAAATCAATTTTTCTTTCTTTTAAACTTTGATTTAGTATTATTTGAATGTAAATGTTCCCAGTTTAACAGCAATGGTTTGACACATATTAAAGTATCTAAATATTAATGTTCAGGTAACTTTGAAGCAGTGAAATGTATTTTATTTTAATTTCTTTATGTTCACTAGAAAACTCAGCAAGAGTTGTGAATGTGCTTTGTGTGAGACGATGTCTATATACTGTATATATATAGACATATACTGAGAATTTGTCCTAAACACAAGCATATCATGTTACAGTGAACTGTGGAAAAAGACATGTGAATGTTGGTTTCCTTTAGGAACTCAGTGTTGGGAGTGTCAACACTAAGACTCAACTGAAACAGCTCTGCTTCACTGTTTGGTTCATGTTCACCTTCAGCTCGACCATCGACTCGCCGCTTTTTTAGCAAATATGATTTTTATTGGCAAAAATCAGAGCACTGCACACATTCTAATGATTTAAAAATCACCCACGAACCTCCTGTACCAATTAGGTGGTAACCTAATATAACCTTTTTTGATGGAACTAAGGTTGGGTCTGTGTACATTTTTCAAACTGGTTTGATAAGAAGTCGAACACTGGACCTTTTACCACTATGAGCCCATAAACGGGAGTGTTCCTGCACCATGTCGCTTCAGGACATCACACATCATGTTTTTTATTTAAACAATAACTATCAAACTTAACTTCTCTCGTTCTAAAGTTTAACATCAATATAGAGTATACAGATCTCAAGTTTTCCAAAAGATGCTCCTGCAACTGTTTCACAATAAAAGCCTTTCTTAAGAAATTAAGAGTTTCTAATTTTAACAGTATCTGGCAGTAATTTGGTTTAATGAGTAATTTGGGTAACGTCTGCCTCTAAAACCTTTACTTTTATTTACTATGAAGTTATTGGCTGGTTTGTTTCTCATATTTACCACTAGAGTTGTGTACATAGCATGAACGTCTCTGTGTGTGAGACGGTTGGATAATGTCTGGTGAGATCACAACTACTTGTCTCCATACTGACACTGTGGTAACAGTAAAGAACTGGAGGGGTTGAACCTTCTAAAATCAGGTCCTTTGTTTATCGTCATCCATGCTTTAATATACTCAAAACTTGACGACTGCAACTCCCTGTATTTTGGCATTAACCACGCCTCCATTCACCATCTGGAACTGGTCCAGGATGCTGCAGCCAGACTCTTGTGCTCAAAGAGAGCATATTCCACCTATACTAGCACCTTAGCACTGGCTCCCGCTTAAATATCGAATTCAACACAAGATTCTTCCGTTTGTATATAAAGCCTTGCATGACCTCGCCCCGAGCTACATTACAGAACTTTTATCCCCATACAGTACAACTAGGCCCCTCCGTTCTACAGATCAGGAACTGTTAAATGTCCCAAGTTCTTGTCGAAGCCTCTCAGCAGCTGCACCAAGGCTCTGGAATATTCCCCCGGTTAACATAAGAGCAGCAGAATCCTTTAAGAAGTGTCTTAAGACCCACTTTTAGTCCCATGCATATGGTTCCGAACTAGAATGTCTGTTTGCATGATTGTCTGTGTGTGTTTGTGTGTACATGTATGGTTGAGTCTGTGTCCACTTTATACTAGTATTATGTATCATGTTTCTGTTAATTATGTCATTCGTGTTTGTTGTAAAGCACTTTGGTACAAACACGGTTTGTTTTTAAAGCACTACATAAATTTGACCTTGACCTTATTTTATAGAGCATAACTCAAAAATCGTTAAATATATATTATAGTCTTAATTTATTATTTGACATTTATTTTATTACCATATTATTTTAAGTATGTATTATATTATACCAAACTATATATACACACCATGTACTGAAGAGGTGACTTAATACTTTGGGGATTTTAAAGACTTGATTTAATTTTTTTAATTTAGGAAATTAAACTTAGTCTCAGATGAGGGTGGGAAACCATCGGAAACCTACCCAGCCCTATTGCCAGTCCCAAATATCTGCCCTTATCAGCCAATAGCATTTCAGTCCCTGTGCAAACATTGGTTGACTAATGTAAACGACACTATTACATAACTCAACATAACATAACAGTAAAATTAAATGAATAAATTGTTAAAATTAGGGTACAAACAGAAATAGACTCATACTGTTGTGACGAAAACAGTCAAACACACTGAACAAATGAAGCTGTTTCTCATTGGATGTTCAAGGGTTTCTGTTTATATATGTACAGTTAAAATCACAGTTTTAACAAAATATAAAATAAATAACATTAACAATACTAAGATAAATGCATTCTGACTGACCAGTCTGGTTAAGAGCTAGGCATTTCTTTTTTTCTCTTCTGTTTATCTCTTGTTTCTACCTCCGCAGAAAACTACAAACATTTGTTTTCTTCAAACTACATTTCCCATGAAGCACTGGGTATAAGCATCCCATCTCACATATCTTCTTTTCTCTCTATATATTTTTTTTTCATTATTAATATATCTATATTTATTTTTTTGCACCTGGGGTTTCCTCCCACCCCCCTTCCTGAATTGACCAACCACAGTTCAGCCATGCAGCCAATCAGGAGCAGGCGTCCGAGTGGGCGACAGACAGTGGTGAGGTCTGAGGTGAGAGGTCACAGAGGCAGAGGTCAGCAGCAGCAGTGCCCAGGTAGGCCACCCTGGTGTGTGTGTGTGTGTGTGTGTGTTACTATACTTATTACAACTCTGGGATTGTTAGAGATGATGCAGAGCCTTTTATCGTCTTTACCCCCGGATGTTTTTCTATGGGACCCTCCAGGACCGTCTACCACAGGGGATTAAATTCAGTTATCTAAAACCGTGGACTTCAGTTGATTTAGACACTACCGTATAACTTTAGTGGAAAATCAGAAAATCATCATTTATTTTGTCCAAACTATGTCGATATTAATTTTAAAAATATCTATAAACCAGCAAAAAGCAGTTGAGAAGGTTTCATCTAGCTATCAGTCAATTAAAAAAAAAGTTTAACCAATTGTATACACTCTAAATTTAATATATTTTTATTAAAGTAAACATCAAAGGGTGTTTTACCGTCTAATATGAATAAACTTTGTTTTATATAAATGTAAACGTCCACAGTGATTATGAATGGTCAATATGAGACCAAACCTATATCTGGTATTTTGGTAGAGCGGTTTACGATTTGGACAAAAAAGAAGGAGATGTCCTCTTAAGTATAGTAACACAATCTTTTTAAATATGTGCATGTGTTGCTTTTCCAAACTCCAGTGTTTTATTGCACCTGTCTGTGGTGTTGTGTTGTGTTGGGTGGGGATTAGTACAGTCCCAGAGGAAAATCCTCCTCCTCTTGCAAAAAACTCCAGGAAGGGGGAGAGAATGGGAGAAAGCAAATAAAACAAACAAAATGAAAACGTTTCATACAGTTTTCTCTTAAAAAATAGATGTCTCGTCTGTTTGTAAATCAGTAGTCGGAAGGAAGTGACATCCATCCTTTTGTTTGTTTATCACAGGTGTGAAATTATTGATCCAGCAAACAAGAAGGGATAAATAAGAAATAAAAATAAGAGACTTTTCTTTATCATGTGTAGCGGGGATGAAGGGAGCACCCTGTGTTTTCCAGTTGAAAGAGAAAAGAAAGGCAGGAATCAGACAGGATCTCTTTTTCTTTTGCCTCTCCATCAGTCCTGACGTAGAAAACCATCGTATGAAAAGAAGGCGATGAGGAGGGCAGAAGTTGTCCCACTTTAGTTGGCTCTCAAACGTGACTGGATGGAGAATTGGTTAAAAAAAAAGAAGAAAAAAAATCAATTTAAAAAATAAACATGGCACAGGTTTTTGTTTCTCCCCTTAAAATGCATTCAAATCTCCCAAAGTAATCACGTGCATCTCGGCGTGAAAGTAGACGACATCCCAAAGAAATACTTCGACATCACTTCCTCCTCCGTTCAGTCGCTGAGGTTTGAAACAGGTGAGAGGGAGGAGATTCTAAGATAGAAGACTGGTTGAAAGGATGAACAGAATAATGGAGGATGAAGAGAGAGAGAGAAGAAAGCAGGAATTAAAAGAAGAGACAAAATTTTAGGAACGAGATAAGAAGAGGAAAAAAATGTTCAGCAGAAAAATACATAGAGCCTGACTGAAACACCTGCAGGAAAAGAATGTTTTAAACTGTAAAATGTCCCAATAAGGACATTTCTTAATTAGTTAATAATTACATTTAAGGGACGCTGGTTAAACTTCATTCATTCTAGCCAATATTAGCTTATTGTCGATATATCAATACCGTTGTTTCAGGTCTCATTCAGCCAAAATCAGCCCAATAACGATTTGGTCTGAATGAGCCCAAAGTCAGTCAACTGTAAACGAAAATATCTTTACAGTAAATTAAAAAGTTTAAGGGAACCTCGTCAGAACTATTTGTTAAACATCAACACTGGGACCTGAAACCACATTCATCTGGACTCGGCTCAGCTGATGGGCTAAAACATTCACATGGTGCAAACTCCATCAATGAGGAAGACTGTGAGGTTTAAAGCACCAAAAAAAGGCAGTAAGTCGCCCTTTAGTTGAGACCGTTTTTGGTCAAATGGATCAAATGTTTGTTACCTTCGCTCAGGAGGTAATGGGCTTATGGATTATTTTCATATTTGTGTTATTGGCCTAAATAAAGTCAGGCTCAATGCTTCAATACATCAATGATTGGCTGGTGAATGTATTTGACTTTCAAACAGGATTTTATGAATTAAATTTTAGCCCTATGATGGTCTCACGACTGTCAAAATAAAAGAGTTTGAAAATATATTTGGGTAGTAAATTAAACTTTGTCAGATGTCAGAACTATTACCACACAAATATCCTTGTACTATTTATTATTATTATTATGTGTTGTTTTAATGTAATGCTTTTCTTGTTTTTAGGCCTTTCAAAGCTGCAGTAGGTAACTTGTATAAAAATAATGTTTTGCCATATTTTCTAAATCTGTCACTCCGTCCTCACAGTAGAACAAGAGACAGATAATCTGTGAAAAAATCAGACTCCAAACGCACCATCTAGTGCTCCTAATGCTATTTGCAGGAATCCACAGTGCCTGAATCTAAACCACCAATCAGAGCCCGGAGGCGTGTCTGATGGGAGTGTGAGGGGAGGGGCTTTGGAGGCGAGCCAAGTCCGCCCTCATCTCAGTCTCACCGACTGCAGCTTTAAGACACTTGCCTGAATTTTACAAGCGATAAAGGAGATTGAATGAAAACAAAGAGATGACAGAAGAATCAGATGAAAGGAAACAGGAGAGGAGAGGAATGTTTGGCAACAAAATGTTTCGAACAGAAGGAGGAAGTATTGGCAGTAATGGGATTTGGGATTCTGAGAAGTGAACTGAGGAGAAGAGGAGTCTTTGTACTGGGAGGAGTGTCTAAGAAACACGATGAAATGGTCTGGCATCAATCCTCACGTACGAGCTGGAGGCAGTGTAGGACTAGGACTCGGAGGAGGTACGCGAGCCGCCGTGAATGAGCGACTTGTAGATGTTAGAGGACAGGAATCGTGGGTAGGAGTCCCTGTGCATCAGCGTGTAGATCTGTAGCTGGGCATCTTCAAACGTGTGAGGCGTGGGTTCCTGCATCCTCCTGTTGATTACCTCTCGAACCCGGGCGTCCAGACTCACCTGGAGGGAGATTTGATTTAGTTTAGTGAAGAAAAGACAACAAACTGCGTGGTTTACCAAAATCAGTGAATAAAGATGTCAAATTGAGATGCAAAATGTAGCGTTAGGGTAATTCACACCCAACGTGACGCTTACATACAAACTCAATGGAAGGGCGCAAATTAAGCAAGATTCGCTCAAGTTGAAAAATTTAAACTCGGCGAGAAATTTGCGATGATGCTGTGACGCGAAAGCCTATCAGTGTTGAGATCCTCCACACGTCTGGATATCAGTAGGACATCAAAGTGGAAATGGAAGACGAGCTAATCGCTAATCATGTGGTCACCCTGAGCTCTGGCTACTGTTGGGAACCCAGACGTATCTGTGACTCCACAACAAACACAAGGCAGCTATTGTGTTTACTACAGTCATGGTTGGTGATGGGAGTAAATGCTGGATACTCGCGTGAGTAATATGAATAAAGTAAAATGATCCCACAGTGACATTAGTGCTAGTAAAGCAAGTAAACGTTGTTGGTATTTTTTCCTAAAGAGAAGGCCGTGTCACTCGCACAAGCGAATGATGAAAATTTGCATTGCGTTCGGTGTGAACACAGTATAAGACTTTTAATTAATAGTAATAGTAATAGATAAATCTGAGATAGTTTGGGTTAAAAAAAAAGAAAAAAAAAGCTGTGTTCGTTGTTTGGGCCGATTTGAGCAGTGTGAAAAAAAGCATATAAGATAAATAATCGTTCGACGTAATCGAGGTTAAAGTTTGCAATAATCAAGGCCTTAATTTGAATTCCGCTCAGCCCTTCAAAAGACATTCACATGTGGGGGAAAACATGGAGTTTATAAAACACTCAGAGAACTAAAACAGCTGTAAATATTTTGTGAGAGCTGATTTCAAAGTGTGCACAAGCAATTTAGGAGTGTGTGACACAAACACACACTCAGATCGGCCCGCAGCAAAAGCACCAGGAGATATTTATAGAATGACAAGCTTTCTTTTATGCTTTCCCTCTGCTCTTATTTAGGAAAGAAAGACACACAGGGAAAGAGAGATAGGCATCCTACCAAGGTCAGACATGCAGACAGACAGGCATGCTTCTCCTCTGCCAAACTCACATGTCTGTATTTTAGAGTGTGTGTGTCTATAAAAAGCATATAGTGCATGAAGATTATGAGAGCAGCAATTTATAGCTTCCTGTAAACACACTGTACACACACACATGCAGACAATCACACATGCAAACACACACAAACACACGTGCACACTGGTGCTAGGGCCTGACAAGAAAAGCCTCCAGCGCTCGTGCAAAATAAAGCAACCACTGTTACACACACACGCACGCACACACACACACACACACACACACACACACACACACACACACACACACACACACACACACACACACACACACACACACACACACACACACACACACACACACACACACACACACACACACACTCAGTTAAAAATAGCAGAAAGCAGATAATGCTTCCCCCATTGCTCACCAGAAAAAAAAATCTGCTTTAACACATTCATTGTGTGTCTAAGTTTATAAGCAGCAATAATCACTGGCTCAGTCAGAAGGCTGTTACTGGGAATAGCTGTTACTGGGAATAGTGTAACGGCCCAAAGATTCAGTTAAGATAAAGACGAGCGGACGAGTGAAATCATTCACTTTGGGTTTATACAAACCCAAAATACTTCATTACCTCCACCAAAGAGATGACCATATGTTTTCTCTTGTTTTTTTATTGGTTGGTTTGTTTATTAGCAGCATTGCACAAAACAAACAGGACTGATTTCCATGAGTCTTGGACATGGACCCTGGGCAAGAAAGTTCAGCAAGTTTTGCATAATCGGCCAAAATATAGAAATCTTGCGAAGGAACAAATTCCTGGATCCGCCTCTCTGTTCAGGTCTGCAGCAAAACCAAATGGGTTCTTTCCTGGCCCACGTCCCATCAATCCACTGAGGTTTGTGGAAATACAGTAAGTGCAGATTTTTTGTAATACTGCTAACCAACCAACCAACCAACCGACATGGGTGGAAACATAACCTCCTTGGTCGAGTTCATAAGCCAACAGTTTTCTCACCTCTTTGGGCGACAATATGGAAATGTAGTCCTCGTAGATAGAGCGTGCTTTCTCCTCAATGACGCTCTTGTTGATCTCCTGTTTAACGTCTTCACAGGCCAACCAGAACAGCATGTTCTCCTCGCTGTACTCTGTCCGCAGGAACTCCCGAAAAACATTCCTACCCGCCGGGTTCCTCATCAGCTTGTCGAAGGACTGAGACCACAGCCGAATTTCATCCACTGAGGGTTTGATACTGAGGGCAGAAGAGCAGAAATAAATCAATCTCCGGTTTAAAGTCGTAAATCAAGATTTCTGAATCTACATCTGAATCAAAATACATTTAGAGACAGGAAATCAAGGGATCCCATGTGACCTTTTTGGACACAAAAAAACTTCATGGTCACCAGTGGATGAATCGTAATGGCTTCTCTGATCTGCCACCATCAACAGCTCAAAGGTCCTAACATTTGCTAAATGTCACCGGTGGAACAAGATTGTGATTTCAAGATTGTGACGGTGATTTCAGAGATCATTTTAAAAGTTGCAGTCTGTTAGCACCATTTGACAACCGTACATATTTTTGCTAAAATAAGGTTCCGTAGTGGTCCACCATGAGGGAGACGGACAGCCTCTGTAACCTTATGCTGTTTTAAACGAAGGCAGATGATCAAGAAAAAAATAAAAATCATTCTTCTTACGATTGCCTGACTTAAAAAAAGCTCACTATCATTTTAAAATACATTTTAAACCAATCACAACGAGCGTGTGTTTGCGCTGCAAGACTAACCAAGATTCACAGTTTGGTATGGTTTCCATCTTGGTGTCCTGTGATATTCGCTTCCTCCTGCTCCGCCTCCGCCTCTCCTCTTCATTCCTGATGGTGAGACTGACATGATGAAACGGCTTTCAGACACCACACACACACACACACACACACACACACACACACACACACACACACACACACACACACACACACACACACACACACACTAGAGGTGTAGCACTGTAACTGCTGCTCTGCTGACGAATACAACATATTACTGTGTGTGTAAAGACATAACAGACTGGACCGCCTGATTGGTCAGCTTGAGCTTATTGTGTTTCTGATGCTGGTCATGCTGGAGTTTGGTAAATACAGAAAAGATGAAGGAACTTGATGCTAGGCTCAGTAAACTGTATATCACATATTTTATGATCCAGCAAAATCCATCTCTATTAGAAATATTCTGCCCCTGCGATCTCCCCTTCCTATGACGGAGTGAATTCCAACACAATGGCTTCTTCTGTGAAGGGTTTTTACTACATAAAAGAGATTTTAGTCGTCCCCCAAAGAGGTTTTAGCTGGTCCATCCATGCTCATAAAACCTCCAAAGGTTGGTGCCCAGGAGGCGTCCAAACCGGATGTCGAAGCACCTCAACTCAAAGACGCGGCTGTTGTCCGCCGAACTCCGTCCGGCTGGCCGAACTCCTCACCTCACCTCAAAGGCCTAGACATTCTACAGAGGGAGCTCATTTCGGCCTCTTGTATCCGCAGTCTCATTCTGTCAGTCACTACCCAGAGGTCAGGACCGTAGGTGAGGGTTGGATCTACTGGTAAATCCAGAGCTTTGCCTTTCTGCTCGGCTCCCTCTTCACCACAACGGTCCGGTTTGACACCTGCATTAATGCTGAGGCTGCACCACACCGCCTGTGGTTTTACGTGGTTTTGAAGGAAAAATCTGCAAAATTACAGTATGTAAGTTGAGAATAAAGACAATAAAACAAATCCTCTAAAATGTGATAAATAGCAATTTATCAGACAATCTCGTCTCTCATTCCTGGCTGGAGCTGGATAACCAGTTTTTATGTGTTTTTCCACATGAATTTTGATTTCTTAATTGGACCTTATGACTATTAAATATCGCACAGGGTAGCACGTCGTCCCTGTGTGCTACCATGGTTCTTTATTCATTTCTTTGTTCTTCCATTTGTTTTTCTTCTTCTTTTCTTAAATGGCAGCCTGTTGTAACTTCCTGTAATTGGTCCAAAAGTCCGAACCATCCAAAAAAAAAGTGCTTTCATACTGTAAAGGAACCAAACCATGGTTCAACTTGATCCAGACCGAGACCACCTCTTTTTGTCGGACCAAAGTCCGGCGCTTTGATCCAGAACTTGGTTTGGGAAAGGTGTCACATCTGCAATTTTGATCCAGATCAAACGGAAATGTCTGAAAGTCCAGACCAAATGAGGCAGGTGTGAAAGCATCCTAAGTTCACACAGATTTCACCAACTTGGAGTAAAATAATCTTATTTTAAATTCTGAAGATAAAATCAAAAGGGGGCATTTTTAGTGTATGAGTGACATGTGTGCAACGTTTTAAGAAGAAATACTGAACAGTTTTGGAGATATTTTCCAGAAAGAACTCCACCCTCATACTATACTCAGACTATAAAAAAATAAAAAAATAAAAAATAAATTAGAATATCATAAGTACACAGTAGATGTGTGTTGAACATTTTGTTAAAATACACTTTTTGAGTTATGCTCCAGAAAGGATATGATCACACATGGAAGGATGGACTTTAACTTCAATGATAAAAATAACTTTTAACTTATAAACTTAAATGTTAAGAGAAAAAAAGTGGTTCAACCTTTTCTCCTGGTCTTTTTGATGTCAACGCCCAGCCATAGCTGTAGCTGGATCAGTCCTACTTACTGTCTAGTGTATTCGCCCCATAAAGGCCTATTCACTACTGTCATTCAGTAGACAGACAAGTCAGGTAATGTTCCACAACTGGATGCATCTATTGTTAGGTGCAGTTCAAAAATAGGACCCAAGTGCAGACAACAGGCACAAGACAAAAACTGAAGTCAATGAAAATACTTTTAATGAACTAACTCAGGATGAGTGCAGGCAACTAATATAGTCCAACTTAGAAACCCAATGATAAATCCACAACACAAAATCCAAAAACCAAGCAAAGTCCATAAAATATAAAACCCAAAACAAAAGAACTTACTGGGAAATCTAAGGGGAAAAATAGGAGAAATCAGAGGCAAAGCAGGGCAAAAACAGCAGGGCAAGGAAGAGCAAGGCAGGGTAAACAGAGGGTAACTGAGGTACACAGGGAATAACGGACGAACTGACACAGAGGACAGAACCAAACAGGCTTAAATACACAGAGTAACGAGACAATGACACACAGGTGGATCAGGGAGGAGGAGACAATCAGACACAGGTGGAAACAGGGAAAACCTTAAAGGGGAAAACATGAGGAGGATAAACTAATAAACTCATCATAAGACAAAACAAGATAAACACAGGGAAAAGGAACAAACTGGAACTAAAAACATAGAAGACTAAAACAAATACAGACAGAGGAACCATAAGGGTCAACCATGACATCTACAGGGGGACAACATCCACCTCAGAACCACCCGTCTGCAACAAAAACTAAAACTTGGCTTCATGAGGTCCTCATAAACAAACCAATAAATAAAACTCTCAGTAAAACGTCCCATCAAGCCTCTCAGACATGATGAGGTGAACTGAAACGCTGATAAGGCATCTGTGTGTCTTTTACAGCTGGACTTCCAGACATCTGCTCTGCCTGTGTGTGTTTGCTCACTGAAACATGTGTTCAAGTGTTGGTCTGTTGTGTTTGTGTCCTACCAGGAACAGCTGCAACAGCAGCACCAGCAGAAGCAGCAGGTGTTGGGCCGTTGGGAATTCTGGGTAGTGGTCATGCCGCGGCCCCCGCCTGTGCCGCTCAGTGCAGAGGTCTCGCTGCAACCTCCCCCCATGGCCAGCTCGCCCCCTCGCTCGGCCGGGATCGGACCTGTGTACTGCAGGGAGAGAGAGAGAGATACTTTAGTAACTGTACCACAACACAGAAATACTGTCTTTGAGTTTCACTCCATAACTTTCTATCAATATCGTCCTGCATTCAAAGTAAAAGCAACAGGAAACAGTATTAACAAAATGGTAAATGCACTCATATAGGTAGCATGAACCATCATAAAGTGGTGGCTGAGGACCTTGAGGGCACACCGCAGGGGCCGGTGATCGGACCACCAACTTTCCGATGAGTGGACGACCGCTTTACCTCCTGAGCCAACAGCAACGGTGTCTGTCCAGAAATCATGACACGCTCAAGTCAAGATGATTCACATGTGAGCAGTTTCACGTAGGAACTATTTCCTTTCTACATGGTAACATGCCACAGAAGCAAAAGTTCGTCTACTCATGGATGAGAGGCTCCTGCTCGTGACAGGGGCGGGATTTAAACATGAATGGTGTCATGTTTATGGTTAGGGTTAACCTCAACCCGAAAGGCTCATTTATACTGTACCAAAACAGACACGTCCTTTCAAACGGTGCGTCCATCAGTGCCCACATACGTCCATGCATCTTTTACATCGATACATCCACCAGAGGGCAGTGAAGAGACACAGGTTTCGACAACAAGAAATATGGTGATGGTAGAAGGAGTTTACGATAATGTACCTAGTAATTTTTTCTTCTTCGTCTTTGTCCTGCCTTGTTTGAATTGTAGCTACGCTGCCCCCAACCGTTTCTGATGGTATTGCTCCGTTTCATCCATCTTGTCTGGACCCGTAACCTCTCTGAAAACTTACTTCCCAGGAGGTGCTTGAAGCACATAAACATTAAGCACACACTAATAGACATGGCTTAACTATGGCTAAAATAGACTATTTCTAATCATTTCTAGATTTGATTTGATTTCTGGAAATCATGTGTGATGGCACTAAAGGCTAATGTAATTCTCCAAACATAGTAGTATAAGAGCCACCAGATGATTTATGAGCACCAGTCCAACGTCAAACGGTGGCAAATAGTCATGAAATATGACATTTCAATTTCATCCACCTGTATTTATGATGATGATTATTATTATTACAGTTTTAAGTGTTTAATAATGACGAATCAATGGGTAGTTAGTATCTTACTGTCGCAGGTCGAGGTGGAGCTACTGTAGTTTTCATATATAGTAGTTTAGTTTTTTAATCCTCAGTTCTTTTGAAGACAACAGATTGATGCGAACAAATAAGAGTCCATGAAGCTGCATCCAGTGGACAGCAGGGTTAAAACGTTTAAGAAAAAATACAGGAAAAAACAAAACAAAAACGGGTCCCTGAAAACAATATGTGTGTCTGAATATGAAGGAACTTGAGCTCTGTCAACACACTAAGTCTAAAAATGGCTTTTTACGTGATCATCTGTGTTTACAGTAAACACACCACAGTAGTACAGCTGATAATAGTGTGTGTGTCAGTGTGTTTGATCTGCTACACAAAGCATGTTTGCATTGAGTTTACAGGACAGTCTCAACAGGTTTGAATCAACTGTAA
>CM075195.1:2382500-2445000 GCA_037577475.1 Chaunax sp. Z400 | reverse complement strand
CACAGAGGTAGTAACAACGCCGAAACGCGCATCTGTGTGAATGCATGGTGGAAAGGCAAGAAGTTGCGGTGACGTTTTGAAGACGTATTATGTGTGTGACCCAAACCACAAGACTTACAAAGCAGCGAGTAGCAGTTAGCAGCTAACTTAAACCAAAATGTCTTCAAACTGGGGAGACGGAACAATGTTTGGGAGCTCCTTCTCATTAGAGGACGAGATCAACTGTCATGTAGCAGGGAAGGTAAATCATCATTTTTGTCATTTTAATCCATTCTTTACAAAGCGCTGCTAGATGAATATGTTAAGACGTCAAACTGAACCAAGACGCTGCTGTTTTCAAAGACACGTTTCCTTTGCTCGCGGAACGTCGAGACGCTATTTAAAGTCACATTTGCTCGATCTCTCTCTCTAAATGCAGAATTACGTTCTGGCCTCTAGGACTCACTGTATCCACCTCTCTTATTCCACCCATTGAGAAAACCTCTGGTTTACAGACACGAGTTGATCAGACCTAAAGTGAACATAATATTGAACAAAAAAAAGCCAACTTAAACACATGATATTGTTCTCTGTTAATGTGTTTGAGCGAGGCTGCCGGCTGTAGTGCTGCTGACAGGTGTACACACCAGTGTGTGTAAGTGTACTCAAGGCTGAAACACACACAGTCACGGTTTACCTGAACTGTCTGGGAAAAGACAGAGGAACACTCCCTTCCTCTATTTGACCATCCGCCTCCTCTTATAACACAGGGCTATCACGTTTCTGCATGTGTGTGTGTGTGTGTGTGTGTGTGTGTGTGTGTGTCTGCTCAAAGTGTGTGTGTGAGTTTGTCTTTTTAGGGCTGATGACTGGGGGTTACAGTGGGATTTGGCAGGTGTTGTAGTGACAAGAATCCGACCAGGTCCAGAGAAAACATGTCATTTATTGCATGAATATTTTACCTCTAACCATAAGACGGTAGCCAGAATCAAACTGGGGCCTGAAAACCGACTGTCGTAACCATTACACTAATGTACCTGACATCATCACGGACTAGAATAGCGTTTTGTATTACGACGACAGGGAAGGCATCATCTGCAGCTGAAATTGAACTGGCAAGAAAGAATGACCTGGTGTGTGCAGGTCCTTTTCAGCCGGTGTGTAAGTTCCTCTTTTGTTGCACGTCAAGTTCAGAGTGTGTGTGTGTGTGTGTGTGTGTGTGTGCATCTGTGTGTTTAATAGGATTTGAGTGTTAATCTGATTAAGATAGGTGATATTAGAATGATTTAGAAACCACACACCCACTGAAACACTTCCTCGTCATCTCAACTCCATCTCTGTGAATATTTTTTCAATAACCTTTATTTATCCCAGTAAGGACGGCAGGGAAAAAAATATCAGTTTTCCCACGATTCCTTGTTACACACATAAACAATAAGAAACTCAAATGGACCACTATTAGGAATTTTTATGAAGAGTCATCTGGAGATGACGTATCTTCCCCCCCCCCGTGTAAAGTCGTATAAAGTTCTAAATATCAAAACACAACTACGTGATATGGTTGAGACGTGTTAAGTTCAGTGAAGATGGAATCTATAATTTGCCAGATATGCTCTGGACAAAAAAATTACGACTATCCCCCCCCCGACATTTTATGAACGGGGGATAAAAATCTAAAATTCACAGTATACTTAATGGTAAATGCCAGCACCTCTGTGCACATCCATGTCCAGCTATGGTCCCACTTTTTATACAAATCCACTGTGATCACCTGCTTTGTGCTTTACGAGTTGGTGAACAATCTCTGCATGATTTGGCAGCACAGATTGACTCACAGACCATGCCAATAAAGCTAGATGAAATTCAAACAGAGACACAGACAGGGCTGCACATCTACCAACACACATGCACAAACAGAAATACACACGTACACAAGCCGCACCTGCCGGCGGGGTTTAAGTAATTAACTGCTCATTTTAAGTATTAATCTGTGAGATTCCTGCGCCGTAATCTCCCCCACCCAATGGCCAACAGCCCTCGGTGAGCATGAATGTGTGAGGTGGGGATCACAATGAGATCAAGAGATGAAGAGAGGAAGATGGTATAAAAACAAGTTTTCAGTTTATCGATAACATTTTAATATTGACTAATGGTGCACAGAGGATGATTCCTATATATTTCCACTGAGCAAAAAGACACGACAAAAAAAGACAAGACACGACACGACAAGACAAGACACTACAGCACAAGACACTACAGCACAAGACAAGACACGATAAGATAAGATTGTGTCAAACACTACATCGGACTAATATACTGAATTTTACCACTAGCTGTCACACTTGGCCGAGTCGCTGCTGCGACTGGCCCTAGCTTACAGTAAAAATATACCATAAAACATTTAAAAAAATAAACTGCTTGCTGTGCATTTACTGGATGTATTCATGCTCCCCAGAGGAAGAACTCTCAGGACAGAATGTGAATGTTCTAGATTAGCAGAAGTAGCAGAAAAGCCTTTATAATTTTGCAACATGTTCCCTCTGCAGGCAACTCCTGCAACTACAGCTGCTGCTTGTCTGCATGTGTCTGTTTGACGTTTAATATTTTACATAGCAGAACCTTAAAACGTAAGAGTTTTGTTAACTGTAGCATATTTTTTGCTGAACACTTGGAGGGGTGCAAAGTTCGCTCTTCAGCCAGTGTCACAGAGGACACAGGATGTGAGGAGAGGAGGAGACCCGCCCCTGGTTCTTCTACTTCTCCGAGATGAATCCAGTAAAGGAAAACTGTTTGAATAGGCTGACTAAGGTCTTTTATTCGTTTACCTGATGAATGCTGCTTTGCTTTGCAAACAGGGTTTGAGTTGATGGAGGCCTGCCTATGAGATTTGTGAGTCTAACAACATATCCTGCTACACAGCTGAACAGTAAAATGATATTTAATCATGAAAATGAAATATACTAACTATCAATTTCGCTGTTGGTGAAAGTTGATTGTGTTACATTTCCATAATCACATCAATTTAAGGTCGGGCTACCGCCTCTAACAGTTTTGTGGTGATGTTAATGAGGTTTGAATGTGTCATTGTCATGCTATACAATATATATGAACACACACAATATGTATAATATGTTGGAACATGTTGCTGGGGACAGGTACGTCTAAAAACCCTGCTGCCACCGCGACTAACAAAAAAGGTAATACTTAAAATGTATTATACTTAATTTTGTGCTGCAAAGGCATCAATGAAACCAGTGTAAAAAGTTAGTCTCGGACCATTTTCTGCTATTCTTTTAAATGAACAGGCATTAAACAAACTGCCTGCAATGTTTTCTCATGTTTTATTACTGATTTTATATCATGGGTATGATCATTGAAGACATAACACTAAAAAAAAGTCTTCAGGTGAAACACCTGTGTATCCATTAAAGGAGACTTTAAGTGGAAATACAAAGTCGCATAAAACCCTAAACTTAAAGCTGTAAGTAATGATGTGTTGATGAACAGATCTGAAATCAACTGAAAATCAAACTCTGAAAACACAAAGAAAAACATCCAAATTCAATTAAAGTGAACATTAATCTAAATTTCAATCATTAACCTAATAAGGTTAGAGACAATCAAAAAAGTTAAAGGAAGTAAAAAAAAATCCACCCCTTCATCCAAAATTCAATGGTTCCTTGTCAAAAACAAGTTTTAAAAAATCATGGATATGCCCCCCTTTATCTGGATCATTCCCAAGTTTCATGGTTTCTTCTTTGGGACAGGCTCCGCCCCTCCAGTTTCATACTAATCCGTCAAGTCGTTTATGTGCATTTGATGGAAAATGCTGAAAAAGCCTTATCTCGAATCGTAAAAGAAGGATTCCTGGATTCCTGGATCCCTTTATCCTGATCCACTCCAGAATTGATTGGGTTCTTCGCTGGCACGTGCCAAAGCCTCCCACAAGGTTCAATAGAACATCCGTCTAGTAGTTCCCTGTTGCTTGGTAGCACCACCAGCTGCTCTTATTCTTACAAACGGTACAGATGGGCTACAACCAGATCCAGTGCAGAGAAGGAGTTCTGCACAGGAGAGGAACCTCTTCAAACTCCTGCCCTGACATGTTAGCACTGCAAAGCTTCGCTAATACACTGTTTAACACACACATACACACAAAGTTAGTGTAAGTGGGTCTATAAATCCCGCCTGAGGTCTGAGGTGACAGATTCAAGACTGTGCCGACAAACCCTATCAACTCCAAAACTCGACTCCCCTCCTCTCCTTAAATGGACAGACACACACACAAACACACACAAACACGCACACACAGTGATTAGATACACACAGTAGAGCTACTACTACACACACACACACACATGTCCAATTACTGTACAATCACACCACAAACCACACACACACACCACTACACACATACAAGCCACAACATGACCATTTCAAGAGGGATCTCCCGAAACCAAGACAAGAGGATGCTCAAAGGATTTCAACACAATTTCAGTCCAAAATGAGCAAAGAGAAACACACAAAGACAAATAATGAGACACAATTCAATACAGAAGTTTTCTCAGAAGGTCAGAGAAAGACGTTTTTCTGGATGCTGACAGAGATTCTATCTGGGAAAGAATTGTTACTGGTGAGTTTTTCCAAATGCGATAAGAAACACCTCCATGGTTTGAAGGGCGGAGAACAAATCTGTGAGGTAAATTCAAGCAAACCTCCATCTCTAAGGTCAGATCCCACTAAAGATGTGCTGGGCGGGGGGGGGGCAAATTAGGGCAAAGTCAAGGTAACGGTTAATAAATACAAGAGAGAAGAATACGATAAAAAAGTATGATAATAAAGTAATAAATAACTGATAAATAGAAGATAGTAAAAGGTAATAAAAAGATAAAAAGAGGACAACATCATATCCCGAGGCTAAAATCACAAAATACGACTAAAACAAAGGGGTAAAAATAGTAAAAGAAGGTAAAAGAGAATGAAGACAGATAAAGATAAAGAATGACTAAAAGAGAACAACCCTTAGAATCCTGCTAACATTCAAACATAAGAACGCCTGCAAAGAGATAAGCTACACAGTAGAGGTAATAGTTCATAAATCCTGATGGAAAAACAAAAATCACACACATTTATGGTGATATTAATGTTTATGGTGCTGATGTCTATGTCTGTGTATAATCCAGAAAATAATCTGGACCTGCTAGATGAAAATATGCCTTTTTAGAAGGCGATCTTCATGGTAATGTAAGAGCTATTTACTGAGTACCATTATATATACTTTGGAATTTAACTGGAGATTAAACGTTGAGTTAATTAATCGACTGGCGACTTGATGTTAAACAAACTATTCTTGGCTTTTAGACTGTTAATCAGTAATGGAGTAAATAATAAATCCACAGATTAGATAATGAACAAAGCATACTTGGAGACAAGAATGTTACTTTTGCAAAGCTGCAAAATAAAAGTCTTCAGTCTGATTTTAAAGCATCTTTAAATGTATAAAACTGCTATAGTTACACTCCTGTTTCATATCATAGTGAAAAGAACAGATCTGAAAATCCATTTTACTGTGTTTTACCGCATTATTTACTGCATATATCGGAAGTTTCAACATTTGCTAAATGAACAATAAAGCACAGCCAGTGCCTTCACTGATACCCAGCTGAAATATGCACAAACATCCTCTACTTTTCAGGAACTGAGAAAACAGTCTTGCTCAAAGCTTGATGACAATGCATTTTAAAGCTTATCTAAGAGTTTCATCACAGAGATAAATGAGAATTTCCTCCAAAACCCACGGCGGGGTTATCAAATCACACACATCAGAGTCCTGAAGAGGCGTTCGGCTTGGTAGAAACGCACAACCAACCAAGACAGAGTCCGACTGCTGACTCCAGTACTGCCTGAGCTATAAAAACCACAACTGGGCAAAAACAGAAGAGGGCAGAAAATAACCAAACCACTAACCGGCACAGCAAAGCTCACCAGAGACGAGACGATTGAACAAGTTGATCTATTTTCACTCACTCTTACCGCTATGATGGTTCCATCAATCAACGCGACCTCAGTCCAGTATAAGGAGGAAGAGAGCGAGGCAAGGAAGCAAGAAGAGATGGAGAGAGAGAGAGAGAGAAGAAAGAGAGGCAGGAAACAGAGTCCGAGGTATTGTGACACGCAGGGCTTCTTGGTTTCTGTCTGAAACTTGATGAATCAGACCTGGTGTCTACACAGACACAGACACACACAAACCCAACCCTTAGCCATCATGTCAAGATGGCTTACAGAGAAAAGCTCCGAAATCCGGCATTTACATTCCTTCTTCCTCTAAACTTGGAAAGTCCAGTCTAGACTTGTCCAAACTTTACAAATCTGACAATGCATCCCTCAATCTGCACAAATGCTCCAGGCATCCATGCTTTTGACAGGAACGACTCTCTTTCTCCTCTTAGATGGGTTCTGATTTTCCTGGTTTGGGCCCCTTGACTCCTAAGGAGGTGTTTCAAACTTCATGTCAAGCAATGCAGGAGTGATCTTATCCTGTTTCAACATGACACATGAACATAAAGCCAGGCTAACAAAGACAACGGCTCCTTTCCAATCCGGCCACTCCCTACCCACTACCTGGATAAGCAGAGGGTTCTGCTACATAGGCTTTACTGGCAGCTGTGAAACACGCTGTAATGTTAGTCTTTGGTGCTGCGTTGTTGTCCTGTGTGGTTGTAATGTTCAGGTGGTCACAGACCTTTGTGTGGTTACTTATGGGTAAACAGCAGCAGCAACCTTTACCAACTACAATGGACTTCTGACAACCAAGTAATCAGCTGTGTGGCCAAAGTGTTCACATAATAATCATCTACACTGATCCATTGAACTGTGAATATGCAAACATTTAAATGAAGGATAAGAGGAAAGTAGGAGGGAGGGAGGGAGAACAAGAGAAAGAGAGAGGGAGATGAAGGGGGAAAGTAGGCGAGAGGCTGAGATAATGAGAGAAAAAGAGCAGAGATTGGGAGATAAGAGGGAGAGAAAGACAGGAACACAAGTAAGAGTGAGTGAAAAGATAGAAAGCAAACAGAAGGTGAGGAGAGGAGGAAGAAGACAGCTGTAAAAACTCAACAGCGGATGTGATGTGGAAATTAAATGAAAAAAAGAAACACACAAATAGAGCCAAACTTTAAGTGTTTTTTTAGGTTAATACCAATATCAATACTTTAAAGTTAAAAAATGATTTTTGATTTCACTGATTAGGTAAATCGAGGAATCCATCCAGGAATAGTATATTCTATAAAATATATTTACATGGTGGCCATTTTCCTCTGACATCCTGCTCAAAGTGAACGTTTTTGTAGTTTTAACAACTCCGGAGTTAAAGTTTAATTCTCATCATATCAATAATTTAAGTTCATGAACCTGAAATGAATCGGATCCAGAATTTGGATCATGTAGCTCTAAAAAAACAAAGTTATTGACTGCACAGCCTGGGCAGGAAGGCCCGCCCAAAGCAAGGTGATTGACAGCTCCTTCAAGTCCTTCAAGAAATAACAAAAGCAACAAGTTAAAGAATAAGGATAAATAAAGGAATAAGTTACATTATATAAAAATAAAGAAAAAGAAAAATATATTGTAATATATTTAAAAAACAATTATAAATAATATGTAAAAAATTAATAAATAAATACAATAACAACAATAAATACATACACACAAAAAAACTTTAAAAACTTTTAAATGTGCTATTTGTCTATTTTACATGCATTCATTATTTTATTAATTTCAATTTGATTATTTACTTTTGGTTTATTCCTCTTCAGATTTCTATGTTTTATAATTCTTTCACAAATGTAATCAGATCTATGGCACTCTTATGACTCCATATTAGGCCTATTATTTCTATTAGCCTGTTCCTTTGCTAGCACACAGGTGTTTGAGTTCAAAAACATTCCCTAAAATATTGAAACAAAGGAATTCAGAGAGAGATAAAGAGAAGAACACAGAGAGGAAACACAAGAAAAGGAATTGGAGACACAGAGAGAGGAAGAAGTGCAGCTGGTTTACCAGTATGTCCGTCATGTTGTGAGGGCGGGCAGTCTGTTAGTGTCAGAATCGTCAGCGATGTTAGCAGGCCGGACACATGCATGTCATCCCCCCTTCTGCCTCGGACCTCTCCTTTATAAACACACACACACACACACATGGGGATGCACAAATGTATGCGCAAAAAATGCATTCACACACGCAGCACAATACAAATGCATGACAAAAACATGCACAACCATACATGAATGTGTGTGAAATCCCAAAGGAACATGTGGTCATGGATCAAAATCACGATTTACACCCATGTAAAAGCACACACAGAAAACACACACACACACACACACAAGGAGAGAACAGAAGGCCAGAGTGAGTGTGAGCCGTCGCCTCAGAAATCCTCCACCAATGATGGATCCTCCAAAACTCTGACAAACACTTTGAAAAACTCTTAATCATAAGATTCATTTTATTCAAACACAATGCAGTTAAAGGGACTCAATGTGTTTCATGAACATTCTGACATTATTTCAAGCTGGGATTAGTAAAGTTGGAGAGACATGAAATATTAAACTTTGAAAGTATCCAACAACAACAACAACAACAACAACAACAACAACAACAATAATCATATTATTTTCACACGATTTCATATTGGGCCAAACCAGGACTAAAACTTCAGTGAATACTGGATCATACAGGGTTTTAACACCAGTTTGGCCCAAAACAAGGATTAAACTACTAGAAACTGGACGACCCAGGACTTGGACACTAGAACAGTACCAGAGCTTCAACACAAGTCAATTTTGGACAAGTCCAGGGTTAGAAAAATCAGCCATTATTGCTCCATATCAGGGCTGATCCAACAGTGAATACAATACAGTGAATAAAACAAGGGCTAAAATACGACAAGAAATTGCTTCACACGAACTTTTAAATGTGCAGAAATTGGTGGATGGTAAATCAAATAATTTAAAGAAATTGGCAATAATGAGAAGCAATGCTTGAAAAAAAGAATGTATTAAAAAGCTTGAAGCTTTAGAATAAAAAGCAACATCCCATCATGTCAAGTAGTTTCAACAAGGAAAGCTAATAATGTTAAGAGGTCATTTTGGAGTAATTGACTCATTTAAGGTCTTTGGCCTCTAACGTGCTGCAATACCCTGCTGTACAAATGAACATACACAGCAACACTTCCTGTATCAGTTTCAAAGTAAAAGCCCTCTAGTTTCATTTCTCCACAAAGCTTTTATTGTGAAATATTTGCAGGTATGTCTTGAGGAATAAAAGTAGCTGCCATCTTTTCTCAGGTTGCTTTAGACTGAAGTCATATTTAATATTTTGATGCAAAACTTCATAAGAAAAAAAAAGCTATTTGGGTTTAATCTGTGAGAAAATAAAACAGGATGTGTTACAGTTGTCCTGATGGACAATGGTGCAGCTACACCCCCATTCATGGGCTCAATCGGAGCAATTGTTGAGTCAAATGCAACACTTTAAGGTAATATTTAGTACAGCGGTCCGGTCCTGCGTTTGACTGTTTGACTTCATGCCAAACCAGTTTGAAAATGTTTACACTGCTGCCTCGTCACCTCATCCGAAACTCCAATGTTCCTGACTTTTGGTCATATTATTTCAAGAATCACATGGTTCTCTCTGGGCTGAGAAAGTTTGATGGGACCCTTTCAAAATCCCAGTGAAACCTCAAAAATGTTTGACGGTCAAACTAAAAATAAGGCAGGTTTTATAGTTCCTGGACAAACATTTGCAATTCTGGAGATTTTTATCTGACATCAGTGATGGGAAAGATGATTAAAACATAAAAAACAGCACAGAGACCAATGAAACCAGTAGAAACTCATAGCATTAGATGATAATGAAGACATATGCAGAGAGAAAGGAAGCCACATACAGGACACACACCGCGACAATGAAGAGAGAAACAAGCAAGATGAGGCTGGAAGAAAAGAAACCAAGGAGGAAACAGAAACAGAGAAAGAGACGCAGGAAGGGAAGACGATGACCAACTTCAAAAAGAGGAAGCAAGCAACAGACACAATGAAGAAAGACACAGGAAGAGGAAGTGTACCAACTGGCAACAGGAAGTAGGAAAAAAACTCCTGGACTCCTGATGAGATACAAGCCATCTCAGAGGTGGTTTCTTCATCTCAGGATTGGGGCCACAAAATGATCCACAAAATTCTAGGACAGATCATTTAGGAGGAGTTTAATCAACATTTCCCTTTATTGTGTGATGTGAGCAAAACAAACCTCACAGAGACACCTACGAACAGATGTGTCTCGCTTTCAAGGGGATGTTTAAAAAAAGAAGAAAAAAGTGTGTTTTTGAAGTGACTTCAGGAAAAGGAGCCCAAGAATTTACGAGGACTGAAGGAGCTGGAAGTTGACGAGTGATCGCCAGCAGGTCCACAAGCCCGGACAGCAACAGGAAGTCATACAAAGAGCATTTCATTCAAAAACGGACACGCCTGATTCCTTCTCTCGCCTTTAGTTCTGGTCTCAAAGCACCTTCCTTTGTCATAACTTCACCTGAAGCTGTCCGGTGTCATTCAGGAAAAGTTGTAAAATCATCTAATGCAGATTCAGCAACACAACAACACAATTTTTTTGGTCGCTCTTCCTCTTATACCTTATATGGTCATAAATAGGAATTATGTGAGGTCCCAGCAGGAGTCTGAAAGGTAAAGGTGACGACTATAGGACTGCTGTAGGAGCAGCATGTAGGAACCTCTTAGTTTATCCATAAACAGACCAGCAGGGTCATGACAAACTCACAACGACACAGAAGGCAAAGATTTTTGTCTCAGCTGCCACAAATATTAGCTTATTAACATGTCGCTGAATCTGAATGGAACATATCAGGGTCAGGGTTGAACTCACAGTCCTATGAGGAACAGCAAACAGTTACGTTTTCTGTGACATCACTATCACTTTCAAATAAAGAAATAATAAGTAACTAGATGTGAATCAGAGAGCAAACCTCAGCCAAAGCAGCTCAGTTTCCTCATTATGTCACTGCAGCTAAAAGCAACAGTCCCCTGATAGGCTGACCCTCATCATGGGACTCCTGCACCTAGAATCTGGATCACATTGGTGTCATTATTAGTTTGGTGTTTATTCTATAAAACCTATATTTCACTAATGGTGGTTTTCCTCAGGATCTAGATCAGGAACTTTAGAAGATTCATCAAATTTGACACCTAACTTAATCAGAACAATTTCATAACAATCTGATCTTAAGGGGTCGTTTACACGGCAACCATTTTACCCTAAAACGGCAAACCTTTTTTTTTGGGACCTGAAAATATATATAAATATATTATATATACAATATAAATTTATAAAATATTTGAGTGTGATCTTTTGGAAACACCAACATACCGTTGCCATGGAAACGGGCAAAACGCAACTCCTCTGAAAAATGGGTTCAGAAATTTCTCTTCCTACAGGTTTGAAACGTCGTGCCATGGTTTCAGATTTTTTACAGACAACTTTAAATGCTGATTATACAGAAATATTAATATTAAAAGGTACTAATTTTTGTCGTTTAAATTGGCAAAATCAGAACCAATGAATACACCAATGTACAGGAAGTTTTGTAGCCTATAAAATGCACCGTTTTGATCTACTGGACCAGAATCTGCAACAATAACAATGATTATTATGTGTGCTGGCTATTGGCCAGACATGACTGATCCATGTTACACATTTGTCTTAGTGTCATTACATTTAGTCTCTCTGCTCTCATCTACATTCAGTTTGTTGCCATGAGGCCCAGACTCAGGTTTAGAGCCAAACCAATCTCTGACCTCATGATGTTTTCCATAAAAACTCCAATCAGTCCTGCAGTATTCAGATTTCTGATAAGGGAAATGGTATCCTAACAATGATCAGACTGATGATTTCAGTGCTGAGAATGTTCTATCAGGTCATGCGATTTCCCTTTCTAGGGAAGCACTGATCCAACTTTCTCTCTACTGACAGCCGGTATCGTAATCAACGATCTTCATACATTCTAGGAACAGAAGCAGGAGGAAAAATATCAACACTGAATCCATCACCAATTCCACCAACACAAAAAAAGGGTTGAAAAATTACTTTATGGGCAAAAAGATGAGAAATCTCAGATGCTATTTATCATCATCTTGGGTAATGGAGTGTAAATCCATATTAAGACGACACAGGATTTGTTCTTTAACTCCCTAATAAAAATAATTTCCTTCTTTCACCTGCGTAATATTGCAAAAATCAATGAGTCCATGTGTTTGATACGTCCAGGTTGGATTATTGTAATTCTCTATCATCAGGCTGTCCCATTAAAGGCTCTCCAGCTGATCCAGATTACTGTATTAGTGCTGACCAGAACTCCAGAATAGACTTTAAAATCCTTCTCCTCACATACAAACCCCTTAATGGTCAGGCAACTAACATAGAGCCCTATTCCCCAACTAGAGCATCATGTTCCCAGGATGCAGGGTTACTTGTGGTCCCTTGAGTCTCCAAAAGTAGCCTTCAGTTATCAGGCTCCTCTCCTGGGGAACCACCTTCCAGTCTCGGTCCAGGGGCAGAAACCCTCTCTACATTGAAGAACAGGATTAAAACTTTACAAACAGATCTTTTGGGTACGTTTTCAGAGAGCTCACGGATACGGAAAAGATGGAGCAATACCAATGGAAATGGTTGGGGGCAGTGTAGCTACAATTCAAGCAACGCACAACAAATGTGTATGAAACCAACAAGTAAGAAAAAAGCTGCTTTGTATTCACTATCACAACCTCCTCCAACCGTCGACATATTTTTGTTGTTGTTGTCGAAACTTTTGACTCTTCAAATTTCACTGCCCCACCGCGGTTGTACCAATGTCGACGTAAAGAACGTACAGAAGTATGTAAGCGTTGATGGATAGACTGTTTGCAGACAGATGTATCCATTACGTACGTGGGTGTCTTTAGACTGCCGGTGGACTTCCCATGATGCACTAGGCACCTCTCTCCTCCTCTCATTCTCCTTCTCCACACATTCTGCGCACAGGATTCATTTGCATCCAATTAAGGTTAGCGACCAGCACCAGAAGCTACCTTTCCAGCTTGCAACCTCACCAGCTAAAAATATACTCATCTATTAAATCTGTGTCACAGCTGACAGGAAACTACATCACAGGTGCTTAACACTGCAATTAGCATTTCGCCAGACTGTAATTATAGCTAACTGTCTTAAATAACTTCCTCCCATTTCCAATCATGCATTGTGACACATTTGTAACCATATAACATATAATTACAACTTCATGTGACACACAGGATCTTTTCTTTAAGGCTTGAATTAGGCTGTAAAACTGGATATTTTAGCATCACAACGCCTGTGAAATGACAGGGTTTGATCCATTCACTCCAATAACATTTGGAAAGTTTAGAAAAGCTGCACGGTCAGATCATTTTATCCCCATTCAAGTTAGCCAAGGGCTAAACAAGAAGCTGTGGAAGCTTTTAGTGAGGATGGACCCCAGTATGTGAAGATCTGGGTAATTTTATACCCTGACAACAAAATTTTATGTTTTTTTGCACCACTCAGAAACTTTCTTACACCCTGCATCCAGTTCTCATTGTACTCCATGGTTAACAGAGGTCCTCTTTACACAGTCTGTTGAAGGAAGGACTGTTCCACCTTTATATCTCTGTGTGAAAAGGGCTGTGATGTGCTAACGTTTTCTCGTAAGCTTTAATTATGAAAGAAGCACCAGTAAAATGGTCACAACCTCTGTTAAATGACTCACTTCAGGTTCAGAATTTGATCCAATCGGTCCGATGATATTTGGAAAGTCTAGAAAAGCACTGTGATCAAATCATTTTACCCCCAATAAAGTTGGTGGATGCCTAAAAAAAGAAGTTCTTCATGCTCGACCTTAAAGACGTACACAGATACGGATGGAGCCTCTTCGTATTAATGCTTTGTTAGAGTTTACCGATATGGATGAAACGGGGCAGTACCATCGGAGATCGTTGGGGGCAGTGTCGTCCTGATTCAAGCAAGACATGGCAAATGTCTTGGGACACAACGAAGAAGATATTTCCTATGAAAAACACTCTATCCATATGTCACCATGTATTTAATGGCCTCGCTTTTTATTTACTAGGAACATCATGACAACCTCTGTTGTTGCTGAAACGTTTGGCTCTTCACTGGCCTCTGTGGATGAATCAATGCCAAAGTAAAGGACGTATGGATGTATGTGGGCTGTGACGAATACACCGTTATTTATCTTCGTGAATAGAGGGAGTATAAATGAGCCTTTAGCCACCTCCACCAGGGGTAGATTCCAGTGAGCATGCTCAGTGGGGCCCCACCATGTTAAGATCGGGGTGATTTTATACATGGACATCAAAATGATTCCATTCAGCAACTTATATAGGAATGAACAGGCGTCGCCTTCGCCTGTGGATCCAGTTCTCGTTATACATCCATGGTAAATACAGTAAAGGCCGTTTGGTTGGTTGATTCACGCGTAAAAGTAAATAAAAGTGGAAAAAGAAATGAGAACTTGCAACAAATCCAAAAATCTTTTAGAGTTCAGTCCAAAGCATGAAGTTAAGTTAAATAGAAAATGTTTGCCGTACAGGTTAGTTTGACATGGACCTTAATGGCTGACCTGGGTTCTCCCTGATGGACTTGTCAAGGTTCCCCTGGTTCTCCACTTAAGTTTGATCAAACAGTTTAACAACAAGCCCCAAGATGACAAGCGAAAGAAAGAAAGTAAGGAAACAAAAATAAGGTGAGACAACAGTTTTTTTTTCTACTTTTTCAGTGTTCCTCCAATAATGTCAAAGAAAAGAAAGAGCCAGAGAAACACCGCAACCAAGACAAAGGTTGGCCCGACTCCTTCTGCTCCTCTCTGCCCCAAACACTGCCCGCTCTTAAGGAGGAACCAAGGAGGTGAGAGAGGAAGGGAGGAAAGGAGGGAGGGCAGGGAAGGACTCACGGAGACCGATCTTTTCCTCAACACCGCGCAGCGAGGAAAAGCCCCGCCGCTGACGGTGAACCGGGGAAGGGAAATTAAACAGAAAGCAGCACCCCTCCCTCCCGGTTCCAGCTCGCTCTGCAGCCGATCAGATACTCACGATCTTGGCATTACGAAGGTCCGGAGGTCGGTATCCGCTGCGCTTTCGGAGGCACATCCGTGAGGTCTTTCTCTTCCTCTGCGCGCCGCACCGGGAGGAAGGTGCGTGTTTTTTTTTCTTTTTTTAAATTATTTTTCTAGATATCCTGCCGCCGCCGTTGAATCGGAAGAAGAAGGAGTCCGCCTCCTCCCCCTTCTGCTGCTCTCCTCCTGCTCGGGTTTTTCCCAGAGAGAGAGTGAGAGTGATAGAGAGGCCTCCGCAAAGAGCGTGTGAAAGAGAGAGGGAGCGATATCACCGCCCCGGCGGACGGAGGCAACAGAGCGCATGCGCGGGTTCACACGTCCATTCAAGCAGGAGATCCTCTGTAATAATGTAATAATAAAAACACAGCAACACTGGATCCTGAATATATGAAGTTTTATTTGTGTACATCTTATTACACATCATAAAAAGATAGTATACAGTTTTAATATAAGTTATTATTTTAATCAAATTTTACATTTTAAGTATTTAAATTATAGACTTATTCCTTAAAGTATGCCTATATATAATAGGTCGTATAAATATATTAATAAATAGTGTAATGGTTCCACGGCTACTATTTAAAATGAGAAAACCTTAATTTATTATCTTGTTTTTTCCACCAGCTCATATTTGTAGCTTTCACATCACATTTTTATTCATTCATCACTAGATTATCATGGAAAAAAGATATTTTCCTGGTCTTAGGTGACACCAAATCAGTGAGAAGATAATTTCTGCAGTATTTTTTTATGGTTACATTCCCTAATAGGTTTCTTAGAGGGGGTCAAGTGACCACATGTAAACGTTTTCTTGCATTCACAGCATGGGTCAGCATTAGAGCACAGACTTTAACTAGGAGAAATCCATCTTCTCCATCCACTTATCCTCTGCAGGGCTGCGAGGGGCCTGGATGTACACCCTGGAGGGGTTGTCAGTTCCTCACAGGGGCGACATATAGAAAGACAAACAATGATTCATGCTCACATTCACACCTACAGGAAATTTAGAGTCACCAGTTCAACTATGTTGCATATTTTTGGACTGTGGGAGGAGACCAGAGCACCTGGAGGGGGTGGAGAACATGCAGAAAGACCCCAGGTTGGAATGAGAGGAATTCAACTGTGGCCATTCTTAAAAGTCTGTATTAACAATATTACAAAGTTCTTTACAGGACTCTGCAAATTCTCCTCTAATCAGGGGTTCGATGTGCGAAAAGGATCAAGGAGGATCAAAACCTGAAACGACTAGGGAACAGTGAGGAAGAGGAGCAGCACCAGGTGTCCTCCATGAGCTGTGGGTCCTTCTTTTTCCTTTCCTAAAGAGTCTTCTTGTTGTGGTGTAGAGGATTTAAGGATTAAGATTTAAATGTAGAAATTGATGAGTTTTAGCAAGAAGCAGTTGTTGTTTTTTTTTGACTGCTTGAAATGATGTGAAAAGACCAAGAGCAACTGAAGGGGGCGCCATCAACCAAGGGGAGAGAGGGGGGGTGCACGAGGGGTGGAGGCATTAAAATGATCAAAACTTTAAAATATTTAAGAATAGACTTTTTACTGTAGATATTTGTTTTATAAAATTGTATTTCTTATTGTAATCCTGCTCTTGTAAAATGCACCTTTTTTTCTTACAATAAGCCAGTTGTTTGTTGTTATATTTGTATTTTCCAGACTCTAATCTGCTCCCTGACTCATTTTCTAGTCATATCTGAATACTGAATGTGCCAAATGTGGCTTTTAAAATTCTGCAAAATAAAACAAGTGCGTGTCGACCTCACTAAGAGATCCATCCCGCATCACTAAGAGCTGGATGTCGTATTTTCAGAAGGCTCATCTCTCCTTAACATGATGCTGGGGCTACATGAAGGCTGTCAGGCTGTTAGGATCACGGCAGCATCTGTTTTCTAGTTGCACGCCCCCTGTTGGAACACCGTCTGCCAGCCTGTTATCAGAGGTTAACCTTTGATCGGTGATATGATTCTGAATCATATCTAGCCGCACAAATCTCCTCTGATATGTGTGCAGGGTCTGAAGTCTTATCAAATGTGTTTCCACTGCCTGGAGCATATCTGCTGCTTTGTGTGTAGGCAACATTTAGGAAGGCCTTGCCTCGAGGCGAGGACTCACAACACGGCGTTCACTTTAATTAATCTTAATAATCTCTTATGAGTGTGCGACATGCTCAAAGAAGCTTTAAAGTATAAAAGCATGCTGCTCTCTCCAGGACATATACTACTTCTACCACTTGTTGAATGTCCTGTGCAGGGATTTCTGTCACCACAGGGGGGCACTAGAGCTGCATATCAAGCTGATGACACGTTCACTGCAGCATTTATGCAGATGGTGTGCTTTCTGCAGACAGATATTGACCAACAGTTGCATCCCTCCGCTCCAAACATTTGATTTGTTCTCAAAGAACGTGGTCTGTGTGCAGTTCGTGTTGTTTCTACAACTACAAGGCCCAGGTTGGATCAACTGAGCCTGTCAAGTTTGGTCTCAACAACACACTAATTCACTTTTGCATCACCACCTGAGGGCTGCAGACACAACTAGAATCTAGTGATTAGTTCCTCTTGGGGACTTGGGGCTTAGTTGCTCTGCCTGATTATAAGACAAGCCATTTTTTAGGGGGACTGTTTCTCATTGCGTTTCATGTCAAAGCAATTTCCCAGCGTGTCTCAGAGGACGTCAATATTAAGGCAGCCTGCAGATATCTGACAAGCCAACCAAACAACAAGACGCAAAGGGCTCTGCGACAGCATGGAGTGGAAGGAGAGGAAAGAGAGGGAGCTGCCAGAGAAGATGTGTTTTGTGAAGACAAAAATGTTTTAAAAAAAAGAAGGATTTCCAGCAGGAGAGCAGAGTCAGTCGGTGCCGTGATGATTATTGGGAGAATTAAAGGAGAGGAAAAAAGAGGGAACTTTGGGCAACAACAGTGGGTGTGAAACAGCATGATTCACCTTCAGTCAACACAAATGAATGACATCACCACATGGATTTCAGCCCTTTTAAAAACAGTAATAACAGTAATAACCACCTTCTCCAGCATACCCTAAACCCTTTGGTGAGCTTTCTACCTCTGTACAGGTGGTACTGGTTCTGTCTCTGTTGGCAGGATGAGTCTAAAAGTTGAGAACAGAGTTTGATGACATGTTTCGGAGAGGTAAGGTAAGGGCCATTAGATTTTGGAGGTGATCTGGGTCATCAGCTGGATCCAGAATCTTTTTAAAGGATTCTTTACCATGAAAGGATAGAGGCAGCATTTTAAAAATGAAAGAAAAAAAAAGAAAAAGCTCCCACGGCTCTTAGAACCGAGTCATTCCAGAACGACACATCACTACCTGAACTTGACCCCCCCCCCAAAAGACCCTTCTGCCAACACACAATCTGTTCACGCCACAAAGCCTGTAAACATGCACTTCTGTGAAGTCTAGGCATTAAACCCATGTTGTAAGGTTGATAACATTTGCTTCTTTGTAAATGGGACGTGAACTTTGGTCTCATGGATTAAACCTGTGTGTGACCTGCCACTCAAAGCCGACCTCTAACCGCTGTTGGGACTTTTTCCCTTTGTGAAACATGTTGCGACGTCTCTGGTCTCATCTTGACGTGTTGTAAGTTTCCACTGGAGGTGCATTAGAGCCTGATGCATCTCATTAAGACGCATTAAGACGAGTAGAGGAAGTAAATGTTGCCAGGCAACATGACCCACACCTCACAATGTAAATGGCAGAGCAAATTAATCATATATAAATCTACATTATCGGACAGAGGGTTGAGAAGGCTGCATGTCCGTCCATCACCCATAGATATGATGTGATCCTCAGAGCAGCTCCTCCATTTGTCTGCACGCAGCAGCTGTTTGTGGCTGAAGGGTCTTCAGGGTTTAAGGTGAGAAACACAGACGTGGCCGATCTGAGCAGGATTAACATCACTGCTGAACGTGAATGACATGACCTGACCCTACAGACACCTGAATGGCGTCTGAATGGTGACGCAAAATGCCTCATCCGATCACTGACGTCAGCGCAGCTTGTTGGAGGACATGCGTAGACCCTTCATCAGTGTTGAGGCTCATTCAGCGACCAGATCATCCCACCCAGGTGCAGAACAGATGGCTTCAGGTACTTCAGATAAGTCAGCTGCCATTAAAAGTGGGCAACATAAACTGTCTGCTGTGCAACTTGGGTCTTTGGCCAGAATAGACACCATTACATTTCGGTGCAAATCAGGATAAAGGGGCAGAGCTGCTGAGCCTTGGCAAGAGGTATGAGCGTCACCGAATGGAAGTCTAGTTATGCACTAATTTGATCCATTGCTGCATCCAATTAAAGCGTAAATATTCTTTATGCAAAGAAAAACAGAACATTTGGCCATCATGTTGGGTTTGTCATCATATTCATCATCAGGTCTCAGCTCTAAATCTACTCTGGTACTTTTGTGATCCTTCATCTTCCATTGTCTCCTCCAGTTTCTGTCTCTGGAGAGAGAGAATGAGAGAGAGAGAGAGAGAGAGAGAGAGAAGGGGGATGTATGAGAGTGAGATAAGTTAGTTACAGAGAAATAGAGACGGACAGAGAAAGTTAATTAGGCAAACTGGGCCTAAAGAGAAAGCATTTAATGGACGTCTAGACAAAGTCTCAGAGCGACATGTTTCAGCGTTGAGGTCAAATCAACCACAGATTAAACTTGGGACATTAGTCATTTGAAATGATCATCAGCCTTTAATTTAATGTGCTACTATTTTCACATTTGAAACATGAAGTTGTGATTAATGAAGCCAAATCAATTTTATTATAAAAGATAATATATCTGGACTCATCTCTGGAGTCCTTTACAACCTCTAAAACGTGACGGCCTTACGCTTATTAAGTAGAGCTGATGAATATCTTGTGGCAGGACGTCGACCTCAGATTGTGTGCATGTGGCGTCTCCTTACACCTTTGCAACCACCTGTTTCCAACACCCGACTCCCATCGCAGATAAAGTTTCATGCAAATCTAGCCATAACCTTTTGGGGGAAAAAGTGGAAATAAAAATCATGGATCATCCACTTTATCCTCGGCAGAGGTAATAAAACCGGATCTACTCCAAAATGATTAAATGGTTCCTTCTTTGAGACAACACCCACTCTCATCCCAGTTTTATGGTAAACGCCCTTTTATCCAGAGCTGCGCCACATTTAATGGATTCTTCTCTGCTTCATGCCAAACCCTTCTATCAAGATTCAGGAAAATCTGTCAGGCAGTTTTTGTGCAACACGATAGATAAACTACTAAAAAACAAACAACCAAAAACGACACAATCACTTAATGGAACATTTCCTCACCATGAAGGTGTGTTTTATTTAAATCTTTATTAATTTGATCATACATGTAAAATGCAGCTGCATCGTGGGATCTGTCTTTAGGAAGTATCACATCATTACTATCTTATTTTGGGTTGCACAACAGGAGTGTCTTGATATTCATCGGACAGTTATTCAGTTCTTGCGTACATCTTTTTAAAATTGTACAGTCACTGACTTCAAAAACGTCATCACAAAGGAGCGCAGACCTCCACCCAGGCAGCTCAGCTCCTCCACGATTCGTCCTCTGTCAAACTAACTTCTTAATTCAGTTTGTGGCCACCCTTCGCTCTCCCTGTGGTGCACCTTCCTTTTCTCAATAAGCCTGTAATGGAGCTCACCTCCACAGGAGTCTGGTGCCCTCTTCTGAAGGTGCTGTTCTGCTTCAGGCAAGCAGTGAATCATGAACAATGCATTGTGGGCCGGTAATTATCCAGATCACCACCAAAATTCAATGCAGAGTTCCTTTGGCTGTACCCTATCTCTCAAAAAAACAATTATCAGAATCTGTTCATAACTTAATGAACGTTTGTAAAAAGTATCTCAGGGTCAGGACTCATCAGGCACTTCTTTTCTTTTGGTTCTTTCCCCCCAGTTTCTCCTTTTCTATGTATGTCTATGAGGTCGTACTTTGTCATACTTCTGTACGTCTGCTACCTCGTCATCGATACAGTAGGTGTGGGGTAGTGATGTTTCAAAAGTTTCAACACCAAGAAATATGGTGACGGTTGGAGGAGGTTGTGATAATGTATGTAGTAAATACAAAGCGGCAAAAGCAGAGGTAACGATGTACTCGACGGTGGTCTGTGAGGCCATCAGGTACATCGAGACTTCAGGATGAAGAGTTTTCACTTTTTCCTCTTCTTCATTGTTCAATGTTTGGTTGCTATCTTGACATGAGCTGGGCAGTAAGAGGTAGACTGACTGGAGGGAGACAGGAACATGAATGTTGACCATCACTACAATGATAACTGGTGTTTAGACTGTGGACCTGAAGTCCACGTCCAACTGAAGCCCTTTTCCAGCAGCTCCTGACTGTCCTCGGTGCAGCTGACCCAGACGCTGTGGTGCGACAACTGAACTGAACCCTTAATGGAAAGTGACCGTGACATTGGACCAGCACAGCTATAACATGTGTCCTGCTGCACATTAAACCATGGAGCAAGGACGTGAAACTCCCAGCTGTGTGTGTGTGTGTGTGTGTGTGTGTGTGTGTGTGTGTGTGTGTGTGTGTGTGTGTGTGTGTGTGTGTGTGTGTGTGCGTGCAACTCCATGCCTGTCTCTATTTGTTTGTATAATTTGTAGCCTATGTTAAAAAAGATAAATCATTAGCGCATGTACTCGCAAGCCTGTGTGTGTGTGTGTCTGTGTGTGTGTGTGTGTGTGTCTGTGTGCATGTGTGTGAGATTGAGCCGACAGACGCGACTGAGGTGAATACTAAACAGGACACCACAAAGCACCGTGACTGAAGATAAGGGCAAAGAGACATGCAGAGGAAGACACACAGGCAGAAAGACTGAAGGATGGAAGGATGATCAGGAAAAGGAGAGACATGACATGAGTACAAATGAGAGGAGAGAGAGAAAGAACGTCTGTGGACATAAGTTATGAGGTGAAGTCGTTGGTTGTTGTTTTGTATTGATTATACTGGTGTTTATCTTTATCCTTTAGTCGAGACCAGATGAAAGTAGTTAAAGTATAATAATATTTTGTATTATATTTTATGATATTACATTATAGATATTGTATTGTGTTATCTTATTTATATATATTTTACATAGTGTGCCAGCCACCTTTCTCTACAGGTTTGTTGACATATGTTGTGATGCAGGAGTGTAATGCAAAAAACACCAACAACAAAAAAACATATATATGCCCAGTTTTTGTTTGTTTCTCTTTGTTTTGTTTTGTTTTGTCTTTTTTTCTCACTTTTTCTTTTTGGATATTTCTGAAAAATTGCAAGGAGGAAAAAAAAAAGAAAAAATATTATTATTTTTTAAAATTTTATAAAAATTTAAAAAAAGACTCGACTGTAATGTCCTGAAAACGGCAGTGAACCATTTATTTACCGATATATCTGGCAGTGTTTTTTTGTATTGTTGTTTAATTCAGTTTTTGGTTTGTTTTTGTTGCTGTTGTCTGTTTATGCTTGTTTTGAATATGAAACTGAAAAACTGAAAATAAAACATAAAAAAAGAAAGTAGCTGAAAAACTGTTTCTATACGTTAAGACATTTCCTTGTAATTGTAATCACCTCCTTGTCGTGTGCTTTTACATTCAAACTCCAATTCTGAATGCAAATTTAGCTTTTTTTTCATTAAATCATTGATAATCTTTTTAAAAGATTATCCACAAGGAGAAGGCACTGCAAGTCAAGTACTGTGACAGACCAGCTGTAGTGGTTAATTAAACCAAAAGGGACTGTTGACCCTTGACGGAGGCATGCACTCTACTGAGTGCTCTCCTAGTCTTGGTTTAGTCTTCGTTTCGGCGACCATAGACGAAGCAAAGCAGTCCTGATATCCTTCTCTCCAGTCACATCCTCTAGTTCTTCCTGGGAAATCCTGAGGTATTCCCAGACTAGATGGGATACATAATTAATGTAGTTTGTCAGAGGCTCTGACACAGAGCACGTCTTCATTAGGACATCTGGGAGCAGATGACTGAATGACCTCAACAGGCTCCAGATCTAGAATGAATACAGGCCATAAAAGACGTCCCATGGGATCAGTTACTTCATTAGTCCTGCAGAGGTTTAGCTGTTCTTTAACAATCATATTGAGCTCTGTCCTTTTTGTGTGTGTGAGAGAGAGAACAGGATCTGTTCAGGATAATGGGAAAGGGTTTGTGTGTGTGTGTGTGTGTGTGTGTGTGTGTGTGTGTGTGTGTGTGTGTGTGTGTGTGTGTGTGTGTGTGTGTGTGTGTGTGTCTGTGTGTGTGTGTGTGTGGGAGGAGTGTTTGACAGACTCGCCAATGTTTTGCAATGTTTTGGTCAATTTCTAAAATCATTCCGTGGCTAAATTGGCTCATTTACTTCCCAACACTGAAATGAAGGAGACACTTTGTCAGACACACACAGAGGGACGCTTCTCCTTCCCTGGACCAGGTACCAGTCATCTATCATGCCTGCTGCAGAGTCACTCTATACACCTCCTGTAGATATAAATCAATATCCTGTCATGTCTCCACAAGCTGATCCTAAATATGCTCATTGTAGTTTATTCTAAAACAATTCTACAACTTGAGAGGGAACATTTTTTCTTCTTCATTGTTTCTGTACACATTTGTTGTGTGTTTTTGTTGTAGCTACACTGCCCCCCCAACCATTTTTGGTGGTATGCTCCGTTTCGTCCGCCAATTTTATTTCATTTCTTTTACTTTATTTGCATTTGACCCATCCGTGAGGGGCAAATTGGGGTCCAGTATCCTGCTCAAGGACACTTCCGACTTCAAGCCACCGACCCTCCCATAGGTGGACCACCATTCTACCTCCTGAGCCGGAGTCGCCTCACAGTCTAGTCCGTGTTTGGAAGCTCAGGAAGCCTGCTCAGAAACAACTGGATGTACGGAATGAACGTAAAGTACAAACGGAAGGCTCCGTCTGCTTTGACCAGTTGCCCGAAACCGCTCAACTGGCTCCTTTCGACCTTTCTACTCCGACCTCCCTCCGGACGTCGGAGCTCCTCACCCTGCCTCTGAGGCTGAGCCCAGTCACCCTACAGAGGAAGCTCATTTCTCTGGATCCCCCAAGAGAAGCTGGGCATCTGCAATACCATCATTATCCTTCTGTCACTGCGACCTGACCCCAGATAAAATGAAGAAACTCTGGAGAAAATCGACTTATCATGATGACAACTTTCCTGATTTATATAGTATATGACTTTGTGGGTTAGCAAGAGCAAAGCATCCCTCCTGTTAAAGGAAATCAACAAATACTAAGTTTGATAACATCCACGAAAAAGTGACAATCCAGACCTGTTAAATAATTCCATCAAATTACAGAATGATCAGTGACTGCTTTATGTTCAATTAGTCACATTGATGTTTAATTTATATGCAAAAATTATCAGGAAGGAGAGGGAAATAAATCAGAGTGATCACTTAAATATTAAAGGGACGACATTCACTGGTGACCGAAGCAGTAAAAAACTGGTGATGGTGGGGCCTAAGGGGAGCGTCATGTTTGATGGATCATTTTTCATAAGCTGGACCCCAAGTCAAGTGAGCAGAATGAATGAGCTGCATGTCTGCAGGCAGATAGAGAGAAAAAGAGAACAGAGATGAGAAGATGGTAAGAAATTAAGAGGCGGAGGACGGACTAAAGCAGAGATAACACAGACAGGCAGAGATAAGGGGGTACAAATGTGTTTTAGTTTGACGTCGACAGAAAATAAGCAGAATAAAAACAAAAGATGAACAGATTTTTGTGCTGTTTACATGGCTAGAAGAATAAAAATCTAAAGATTTATGAAAGGCCTCCATTCCTGATAATGGTAACGGCATTTTTCCATAGTTAATTTCCAAAGAAAAAAATAAGATGGATAATTTATAGTTTCTAAAGCTGTAGAAAGGAATTGATAATATGATTGGGATCACTATAGGCATAAAAAAAGGTTTATTTTTAATAGTTTATTTGTTCACAGTCCCTGTTAAAAACAAAGTGAACCTCGGCCTCAAATCTTTGCCTGTAAATTATTAATTAACACCAGCTGCAGCTCAGTTTCAACATTATGCCAATGCATCTAAAAGTAACCATGACAACCTGCCCCTAGAATCTGGATCACATTGGTATCATTATTAGTCTGATAGTTATTCTAGATAAACTATATTTCACTGATGGTGGTTTTCCTCAGGATCTAGATCAGGAACTTTTGAAGATGCATCAAATTTGACCCCTAACAGAATCAGAACAATTTCAGCTACAATCTGATCTCAGTTCAGTCTGGATCATTATTATTTGTTATCTCACAGAAGTGAATTTGTGGTTTTCAGAAGGACCCAGGCTTTTAAATAAGTTATAAACAGAGGCTGAGGCTTGCTTCTCTGTTGCTATGGTTACTCATTTTTGGTACAGGCTGACACTATGTGGCCAATGCATTAATTTAGAAAGAAAAGAGGTTTCATTGGAATTGTGTCTTTTATCAGGAATGAATGGAAAAGAGGATTCATCCATCAGACCAGCAGAGGACTGGTTACCAGTATTACATACAGAGTGGTAGACAACCCTATACTCATAAAAGATGACTTAAAACTAGATTAAAATACAGGAAGCGTAGAAGGAAGAAATGACATGACACGGACCAGAATGAATCAATGAGTAATAAAAATGATCCATTTGCATGTCTGAATCTAATAAAAAGAGAATAAATCCCAAAAGGAGAGAGGAGGAAATATAAGGGAAAAGGTAAACGATACAGAGGCGGAGGAGAGATGTAATGAATGAATAAATAAAGGACAGCAGAGAGAGAAAAAATGGGTGAGACAAATGTCGGCTACTGTAAATTAAGGGGGAGATATGATGGAGCGTTTGATGAAGGGAGACGGAGTGAATGACAGACAGGAAATTAAAGGTGTTGACAATCATATTAGGATTAATGAAACAAGCGGGTTGAATCCTCTGGTGAAATTTTAATGAAAAGCTTCTTCAGAAAAAATCTGAGGGTCATTTATGGATGGAGGATTCATTCTTATTCTAGAGAGATTAGCGTTTATTAGCTGCTGGCTAGCTGGCAGACAGGATCTTTTTCTTTTTTTTTTTAGCTCCGTATTAAATCAGAGGGTTTCATCAGAGGGTTTCAAACACGTCCCGTGAGACCGAAGGCTCCTAGTTTTTTAGATTTGAAGAAACTTTTTACACCAAAAATACCCAAAAGTTTTTACGATAAACAAAAAACAGTTTTCATCAGTAGATGATGATGATGTAGGTGATAAAGGTGTGCCAGGGTTAGGGTTAGAAATGACATTAATTAACTCTGAAACAGGAGAGTTCGGAGACTGACAACCTTCTCCAAGGCCAGTATGTAGGTATACCGGCTGTCGTGTTGTTCCTTCCTCTTCTCACCGGTGCATTATTGATTATGGATCATGGAGCTGCAACCAATGCAATGCCTAAATGCTCCAAAACCAGGCTAAAAGACCAGCTCACTTGGTCCCAATGATGTTGAACATTTTCGTCATTACCTCCCCCAAGGAGGTTATGTGATCGGTTGGGTTTGTTTGTTTGTTAGCAGGATTACTCAAAATCTAATGGACGGATTTGCATGAAATGTTCACCACAGATGGAACCAGGCATATCCTAGAGGTGATTACATTGTGGTGATGATCTGGATCAGGATCTGATCCAGGAATGTATTTTAAAGGGCCTTGGCGGAGGTTTGCACTCTCCGAACGCTCTTGTTTATAATTTATCACAAGAAAACTTCAAGATGTCTTGAAACTCCAGAGGATGGATCTGCAAAAAACAAACAAAAAAACAGCTCAGTTTTCAAACCATTAGCCTCAACCACCCTGGGACACGTTTACTGGGTCATCCAACCTCCACAACCACACCCCCCAAACATCATTTAATACTCTGCAGGAAGTCCTAAACTCTGTTTTTCTATTTCAGGACATTAATCATGATGTGCTCCATCTACAGGTGTAACTGATATCCAGATCGTTACTGAGATCTCATAGGCTGAGATTCGATTACCCGTCTGGGCTGCGTGGCTTTACCTTCCTCTCCTGCCCTTCTCTGCTGTCATTGATTATCATGTTACAGCAGTGAATGACTTATCAGCCAAGTATGATGGTGCCAATTAAATCTGCTCCTGTGTCTCTTGTATGACGTTCAGCCTCAGTTACAGCTAAAAATGAAACAAAACCCAACAACCTGACACGGGTTTGAGGGAACACTGCCCTCTCTGATGCCTCTGTGGTAGAGGAGACGTGATAAAATGCCCTCGAGGGTGGAGAAAACATGATGCCGTATCGGCTGCCCTCCATCCTATAATCTGTTGGCCTCTATCTGCCTCTAAATGGTTACGTGTAGTTAATAGTTCTTTGTGTGTTTTTATTACAAAGTAGTAATTACCCAATAAAATAATAAGTTTGTCCTTAGACAGTCGTCAACCTCGATGTGACAGAGGGGTTTTGTGTGTCCCTGTAATCCTGGGAGCTGTGTTGTCGGGGGCAACAACCCCTGTTATGGTCTCCCAAGGCAAATTGGTCACGGGGGGAGGGAAGACCTCGGATTTATCCACCAAAAAGGAGCCGTTTTACCATAAATGCATCATGACTTTCTGTGCGCTGGTGAAAACAGCTGGTGGTCTTTTACTGTTATGTTTACAGTGGTGGGCAAAACAGTTAGCAATCAACGTATAAATTGCACATAATCACATAATCATAAACTCATAAGAATTGTTTTGAATTAAATTGTATGTTTTATATTGCAGTTGATGCTATGACCTTGCAAAAAATACTTGTTATTGGATTGTAGGAAAAAAAGTGAAACATTTGACAGACGAGCCCCATGTTAAAAATGGCCTCTGCCAGCATCCTGTGACTTTTAATTTACCTCATGTCACATACTTTCCTGCTTCTCCAGAATTCACCGACACCTCTGGAGCTTTATTATCCCAAACAGAGCAGCGGGGATATCGGAATGGGTCATAACCTAAAAAAGTGTTCAGTATTATTTAAGGAAACTTTGTAAACACATCAATCATAAAGTGGTGGCTTTTGCTGTTTAGGGATTTTTGTCTTTTTTTTTTTTAGCTCATTCTGGTGGTTGGTTTCCTTTCTGGAGAAGGTTTCAAATACTATTAAATATTTATTTTTACAAAACTATCCGAACATGACAACTAAGTGGTGCTTTTTGGCTATTTAGGAACTCTCTCTCTCTCTCTCTTTTGTTTTGATGCTGTTTTTATTTACTAGAACACAACACAGTCAATCATGGGCCTGAACTTCCTGCTTTCAAAATCAAAACCAAACTAGAACTACATTAAAACGGAGACTTGCTAGAATGACAACACTAGAGCACATATCTGAGCCATGGCCGGACAGTTCTACACATTTGTTTAGGTTCCTGCCCATGCCCCCAACCCTCCCCAAAGATTCAGGGAAACATTCCGGAACATTTGGGAAAATATCGAAAAATGCTAAAGAACGTTAAATAATGTGGGGACAAAACTTGGATCTGTACCTTTATCCAAATTCACATGATAATTGGATGGTTTCTTTCCTGGCCAATTCCCCATCATTCTACCAAGTTTTGTGGTAGTAGTTTTTGCATAATTCTGCTGACAAACCAACCAACCAATGAACTAAGAAACCAAGTAACCAACAAACCAACCAAACAAACAACCAATGAACTAAGAAACCAACCAAACAAACAACCAATGAACTAAGAAACCAGCTAACCTACAACTCATCACTTTATTGCATTGTATTCACACATTTTATAATTTTTTTGAACCGTTGGACAACACACACACAAATACCATTGATCACATGCAATGCTGTGATTTACTGATGCAATACATGGCATGTGTGTGTGTGTGTGTGTGTGTGTGTGTGTTGTCCGCCTGTACATCACTTGCTTGTCACCTCAGGAACAAATACTGAAGGTATTGATCTACGCCAGTCTGTCAGGAGGCAACATGCTGATATACACACAGACACACACACACACACACACACATACAAACACACACACACACACACAAACACACACACACACAAACACACACACACACACACACCCTGTACTGCCCTGGACATTTTGACAGCTCAGAAAAAATTGCACCTGACCATGAGATGATGGAGCGATGCTCTTCTGGCTGCAGCTTGATGGAAGCGTAATAACATAACATTTTCTCATTTCCACTTAGAAAAATCTGATTGGAGACGACAAACAACAAGACTGTGTCAGAGGAGGTTTTACATGTGGTCCTACTGTAGAACTGCTTGTTAAGAACTAGGCCCATGTTAAATATAATGGGATCTGGAGGCTCTGGTCATCGGCCTCCTTCTCCATCTGTTGGTGGGATTTTTATATATATGTGATTAATTTAATTTTTTTTTGATTGAACGAAAGGTCGTTATGCTATTTTTCAAATTTGCACTCATACAATGAAGCTTCATATGTAATAAAAAGTCGGTATTCACTCTAAATTCGTCTCAGTCCTCTTAACATTTGGTGAAAGTAGAGTGACAGAAAACACTCCTATTCAAAAATGATATCACAAAATGTGATTTAGATTTATTATACATTTATTTATATTCTTTTATTCAGATATTCCACTGCGTCTGGGAAGCCAAGACATTGTTAAACCCATTTCAAGCACTAAAACATGAGTAAAGGCTCAAATGATCTATTTACAGTGCAGCATCTCTCAGCTGAGCTTGTGTTGTAAATCATGATCTGATACACTTGGCTGTTATGTTGTATGCATGTTGTATGCATGTTGTATGCATGTTGTATGCATGTTGTATGCATGTTGTACGCATCCGCCTTAAAAAGGTGACTTAAAGAGGATTTATGTGAAAGTGAAGAAGCTACCCCAGAGAGTTAAATGAGTTTTAATATAATTTCTATGGTGACGCAGCAGGAAACGTTTCACAGTAGTTCAATTAAAGCTTTTCCTCTAACCTTCCATCGGAGGTCGGCTAAAGCCTGGTGCGGCTCTTCGTTTGTGATGTATGCATTGTGTGTAGATGGAGTGAGATGACTCCCATCTTTCTTGCTCAGGTCATCAATGATCCCATCACTATTTTCTTCAGTGTGTTCCGTCATTACAGCCTCAACATCCCTGATACTGATCTTAATATTTAATTCCAGATTCTCATTTTGTTTTCAAAGTGATTTTTCTTCTTTACTTCATCCAACAATGGGACATACAGGGTCCTTTTACACATTTCTATTGTTTTTCCTTTATTGACTTTTTCTTCGTTAGGTTTTAACTGATGTAAGGCAAGGTTTGGATCCCATGTGGGGCATTAAAGCAGTACAACGACAGAAGAACATATTTATTGATGTGATAACAGAATGGAGGCCATATGTATCTGGAGCCTCTGGAGGAAACGTAATATTAGCTCAAGACTGAGAAGTGAGCTTTAGAGATTCACTGATATGAGGAGGACTCCACCGTTCCTGAGAATTTTATCATCATTTCCATGATACATGAGCTCGTAATTACTGTATTCATGTTACTGTATTCTCCAGAGGTAAACCGGAGGCTGATGATCAATATGCAGAAAGAGAGCTGTGGTCACTTTCATTATAAAGTTTACATGCGGTGCAGATTATAAAGATTCATCACAAATGAGCTGTGGGACTAACCCCTGATGCTATAAGCTAAGACTGAGGGGAGACTTCCCATGATGCACTGAGCTTCTCTCTCTCTCTCTCCCTCTCCTTGCCTACACATGCATTTCCCATTAATTTGTGTTATCTGGAGTCTTTATGTGTTCTAATCTTCCAGGTTCCCGAGGATCGTGGTTGGACCTGCTGATCCGACGCCTACTGATGACGATGATGCTATTCTTCTTCTTATATAGTTATTAAAGCAGGTATTAAATACTACTGTTTGCAGTCTTTCTTTTATTATACCAGTTATTATTGTTGTTGCTGTACATATATCCGTGTCTCTCTTTCTCTCTAGTCTCTTTCACACACAGATGGTGCAGCATCACCGCAACGAATTCCCTTCTATACAACACTTTTGTTTGTTTACACAGAACAATACAAGCGTGGAACAATGTCGCTCCGCTGTGTGATTTTTAAATAGCGTGTAGCTGCTGTATGAGCAGAGGAAGCGTGACATTTAACGCTTTTATAGCAGCTTCTTCAAGAAGTGACTGGAGTTGTTCCTCATTGATCAGAGCAGTGCAGCGGTGGTTCTGGTATCACTGCTGCAGAAAGGTTTAAATAGGCTTTATTCCCCAGACAAAATAAGGTTAACAAGGTATTCTATAGGCCTGGATGCTCTGACACGTTGATTAGTGGTCATGATGTGTGAGTCCTGCTCTCTGTCTTTGCCTTGTCGATATGGCAGTTCATCAGCTCACTATGTAGGAAGACATCAAACAGGAGCCAAATGGTTTCACCTGCAACACAAATAAGCAGCAGCAGCATCTTTTGTAGATGATTAAATGGAGTATGGATGCTATGCACCTTTTGCTCAAGGACATTACATTATGAACAATCCACTTGCTTACATCCATCATAACAGTTTATCCTCTGCACAGACAAAGGGATAAATATGGCCTTTCTTTAACGCTAAAGATGAACTGTGATGGTTTGAAAAGTCACAGTTTGTATGTTGCGTTCTGTCGCATTTTTCTGTCCATGAAAAAGAAGCTGATGCCTGTTCTGCAAACAGAAGCATCTTTTACACATCTTGTTCGAACTATTGCACCTCATGGTTCTGTATAAGCACTGCATTGTGGGAATCATTGCATTTCCACCTCACCTTCATGTTTTAAAAAAAATATCAGTAGAAGAAGAATTGGTTGTTCCTGTGGAGGAAATCATTTAAGGGTTTGGCGATGTGATTGATCGTGAAGCTGTCCACAATCTACGTTCCAAGTGATTGCATGTCAACTTATCCATCTCCATGACAACAGACCAAACTATCTGCTTTATTTGATTGAAGCTCCGTAAAATTGGCGCCAATGCACAACTGCTAATTTGCCACTTATAATTATTTACAGGGTACACAGACAGTCACTGTGCTTATGGTGTTAAGACTGTGCAAAGCTACACAGTTAGCGTAATTAAATTAAATAAAGAATAAGATAGAACACAGAAAGAATAAAAGAGAGACCAGAAAGAAAGAATGAAATAAAGAATAATATCACAGATTGGCCATTTAAAGCTGATGCATTGAGACGTCCCTACATCCAGTGTATGTGGTGTAAAATCTGAGCCCAACTGATGTCCCTGAATGAGACAAAGCAGCATGTGAGAATCAGAAGGGAGCCACTTAAAACCCAAACCCATCCATGTTGAATCCTGGTGCTTCTGTGAAACTTCAGTCTGTTTTGTGGAGTCAGAGAGCAGGAGGGAGTCAGGGTGAGGAAAAGAGCATTGAGAGGGTCTGAAGAGGAGGCCACAGCTGTGGAGGAACAAGTGTCTCTGTGTTATTCCTCCCTCTGGCTCTCAGACAGACGAGTCATCAGATGCATCCTCATTAAGACATCTTTGCACCGCAGCAGCAGGAATCCAGATTCCTCTCCCTCCATGTCTCTGGTGGAGAAGCACTTAAAACACCTGCAGGTGCTGCAAAAGCCCAGGTATGGCATGTTTTATAGAGCTGCATTAATTTCACAATATCAGAGGAAATATGTGAACTCTTTGGATCCATTCTTCCAAAACACACAATGTGTTCTAATGCAGTTCTTTGCAGAGACTTTGTAAAGTCGAATATAGAGGACAATGCAGTTACTAGATTATGGTTAACAAATCTTACACATTACAAGAACATTTCATCCAAAAACCACCTTCACAACAAAACGCCGTTGCAGTATTCTCCTAATCAACTATAGAATATGGGGACAAAACAAACATAAAATGACTCCATGCAGCTCATACAGCCTCCATACACCTCTTTTTAAGCTAGAGTCCTCATGGTGGCCAAAAGCATCAGTGTGCACCTCAAAGGTGTGTAAAAAAAAAAAAAGGGGTGTAAATGTCGTCTTTTTGAATTAATTTGTGATCTCGAGGCATCTGGAGACTTGAATTACACCCTGTGAGCTGTATGGAGTCATTTTATGTATTTTTGTCAGTCATTTTTGTACATTTTAAAGCTAATCTCTATCTCCTTTAGCTGTTTAAAAGAATGTTTCATGGCTGTCTTGCTGTGAGGATCCAGAAAAGTTTTGTGAGAGTCAATAACGACTGAATTTCAGTATTTGGGTGAACTGTTCCTTTAATAACACAAACATTTCATTCCTTTTTTGTCTGGTGTAATCCACGCATGAGATGATTGGATGAGACTCTTTATCTTTCCTAACATTCATCATCTCATTTTTTATCAACCACTCAAGCTCGACTTTTTTGCTTTTTTTTTTTGTAGATTCATGTGCTTTGAATCTGCTTGTTTTAATCCTATTTCTATTGCAGATATTTAATAGTAATACAGTCTAAGGCAGGCTCAGCTGTGTTTGGACCTGAATGCAACAATATTAACATGCAGGTGCAAACTATAATTAAACAGTATAAATATATCAAATGCATAAAATATATGTAAAGAGGGAGGTTTTAGAGGTTTAATGGTTTTCTTCAAAGATATTTAATTTCTAGAAATATCAATCCTTTCCAAAAAAAAAGGAGGTTTGAGGTTTGTCATCCTGGAACCTTCAACGTTCTGCATCAAGTCAAAATACCAACAAACAAAAACACGTCATCATCCATCGGTTTTGTTTCCCTCTGAGGAACTTAAATTCAGCCTCATTTGGGTTTTGCATGTTGATTTATGATGCTTGCTCTTATAACATCGTGAACCTGTTTTTGCCAGAATGACTCTGGACAACTAAAACCTACTTGACTTTATTCCACATGTGTCTCTCTCGTGTCTCTGAGGTGTGTGATTCCAGATTTGAGTGTCTGCAGGAGGATAAACACAGCTATCATGACACCATATGAGGTCAGCACGGTGTAAACAGCTGATTGGAAGTCAGGATGTGAAGTCACGGACTGTCCACGCCCCAAATGGGCATAGACCAGCAGACGTATCTCGGCGGCCCGGTGACCCTGCAGCCAGCAGTAGTAGACACCTGATTCACAAAGAGGATATTTGAATGTAATTAGACAAATATTTGATGAAGCAGGAAGTAGATTTCAGACACGGCTGAAATGCAGTAGTTGGTACCTGAGTCCTGAGTTTCTGCAGGGTTAAACACCAAGTGGTGTCCGGTGTCTATCAGCAGCCTGGGGCGCGCTGATAGACCTGCCGAGTGCTCAGATCGGTATATGGGTGTAGATTCTCGGTCCCAAGCCACCGCCATGTTAGGACGGGCGCCAGGACAGCCCAGGGTCAGGACGCGGTCTGCAGGGTGGTTCAGGTAAAACACTGGTACCTCCACTGGTAGGGAGTCAGAACTACAACACAAAAACAGGGATCTGTTTCTCAGCGGGATTACAAGAAACTTTAGATAAATAAACTATATTTTGATGAAATCAAGGGTTTGGTACCTAGCATGAATTTTTGTAGTGGATCAGAATTAAGGGGCAGAGTCAGAAATTTTTGTCCACTTTTTTTGAACATTTCTGTCAATTACACTTAAACTACAGGGTGGAAAAGTGGGTAGAGAGCAAACAAAGGAACCATTCAATTCTGGAGCAGATCCAGATAGTGGGTTGGACCCAGGAGTTTTGTGAGAACCCTGAGTGCAGCAATTTAACCCCCAAAAAAGTTCTAGACATACTTCCATGAAACCTTTAGCAGAGATAGGCTTCAGGGATGGGAAGCAATTGGGGTTCCATCCACACACACACTTAGATTGTAATGAGCTACAAATCTATATACTACTGTGCACTAAGTACTTACTTGTACCCTAGAAATGTCATCAGACCCAGGATTTTGGAGGACCGTGGACCTTGAGTTGGACAAGCCACTTGGCAGCTTTTGACCTCCAGCTTGGCTCCTTGTTTTTGCTGTCCGAAAGCCCTGGGAACTCCGCCTGACCCGCACGAAGCGACGGTCTGATTGACCCGTCTGTAGCGCGCATGGAGGTAGAGGGAGTGGATGTAGCAGAGCCCGACACGAATCTGCTCTCCAGGAACACCGCATCTATCGCAGACTGACCAGGGCCGGAAGCTGGTGAAGATCCGGTACGGCGCTGAAGCAGAGCTGAGAACTTTCTTACTTGTAGTTTCTGGAGTGAGTCTAGGAACATCACATAATAAAAAATATAATGTAAATATAAATATAAACATTTTCATGCTAGCCAATGCACTTCCTTTGGTCCTCAGCAATACACCCTGCAAGGTGGAAGCCAATCAAATGTCAAGGAAATTTAAGGACATATAAACATTCATACAGAGACAGACGGATTCCTTCCGTGTTAGTTAGATCCCAACGCCTCTGTTATCTCTGGATTTCATCCATCAGTGAGAACATGAGGTCAGCTGTGAACCATTTAACGTATTGATGACTCGTGACTCGTGCTCAGGATGTCCACACAGAATTGACTTTGGGTGTTGATACATGTCCTCTGGACAGCGGTGAGTCGATTGGACTGTGAAACACATTAATCATAGTTATTGACTGCTGGTCTTTCCCCTCACCTCGGAGCAAAGCTGATCGTACGAGCCTCCTGGATGTCCAGGTCGTAACCATAGAAGAAGTCATTGTAGGCGGAGCCGCAGATGTAGATGCCAGAGTCGTCGGGACCGGCCCTGAAGATCAGCAGGCTGAAGAGACGGATGGAGAATCGACTCTGCAGCGTGCCGCTGTGAGGGACATGACTAGGGTCCAGCAGCTTGTTGCCATGGTAATCAGTGAGGGCTCTGGTCTCCTTGGAGCCACCCAGATGCTTCCTAAAGAACCACACGACCGACTGGACCTGAAACACACAGGGATCTTCATGACCAATCGATATCTTCAGGTGATCAATACAACAGTTTCTAATTCCTCATGCAGATGACGCGTCTCTTTGTTTGTGTCTGAATGAAAACACGGGAGAGATTCTCTCATCCATCCATTATTTGATCTCTCTCTCTGTCCTCCATTACGCTGTCTGGAGGCTGTGGGCTGCAGCAGCAGAGCAGCAGGTAGAGGAGGAGAGGGAGTGTGTTTCTGCACTGTTAGTGATGCTGCATTACACAAATGTTCATTTCAGATGGGTGTAACTAGATCATAAATGTATTCACTTGTGGGGATTATATTTATTGATTGATTAAATATGATTTATTACACCTGTAGTTTGATTATAATTCACAGCTTTTACAGAAATCACATAACTAAAACACACTTTTTTCCATATTCCTTTTATTTGAGATAAAGTCATCATCAGATAAGTTTTTACTTTACGGATGGATTGTTTAAAAATACCCGATAATGTTGTGGGACCACATGAAGACCACATAAGGTCTAAAAGTATCAAAGAAAAATGAATGTTCCAGATCTAATGGTTGCTCTTTGGTCTTGGTGGATGTGTCTGAAAGCCTGAAAAGGAGTCTGAAAGGAGATATTCTATCTTACATCTCCGTTTGTTGGTTGGTTGATTTGTTTCAGGACAAAAACTACCAGGCAAATTCACATGAAACTTGGTAAAAGGATGGGACAAGAACCCATTGTATTTTGGGTCAGATCCAGAGGGAGGAACAGATCTAGGAGTCTTATATCTTTATTTAATATGGCCAGATTCAGATTCTAATTACTACAGAGCTTTTTTGAGAGGTGAAGCATCAGCTATGCAAGCTAAATGCTAAACAGATATCAACAACTGATTCCTGATTCCTCTTCTCATTTTGATCTGTGTTTTATGATGAAGGTGTTTGAGGCGGAAGGAAATGTTCAGTGTTTCCTGGTCGGTTCTACCTTTTGTGGTTTGCAGTGACAGGGCAGCTCCACGGTGACCCCGGCCAGGTACGCAGCATTGATGAAGGTCAGGATGGCAGGACAGGCTCCTCTAGCAAACACTTCCTGCTTGTCCTCAGGAGCCTCGTAGCTCCGCACGTCAGGACACAGGAGGAGGAAGAGGAGGAGGAGGAAGAGAGAGGAGAATGGACGAGGCATCAGAAGATCCTACAAATCTGCAAAATGTCCAGAAGTCCGTCGGCTGTGTTTGGTGAAACAAACTGAAACTACGTTCCTTTCAAAGGTCAACAGAGTCTGATGCGGTTGCTAAGAAATGGTTGTCAACGCAAACATATGCAGGTTAAAGATCTACCCTAAGGTAGAGTTTAATGCTAATAAAGATAATCTAATAAATCTAACAAACATAATCTGACTGTTGAGCAGCTCATGTGATTTACCTGCTCCACAGCCAGACCATATTGAGATTAGAGGAAGCTAGCTAGCTAGTTTAGCTAGCCTGCTAATGCTAAATTGCCCGTATCCAGTCACAGGATTGAAGGGGCCTTAAAAAATCCAATGTTTGTGCCCCCCCCCCTTAAATTCTATTGAGATCTGCACCCCAGCACCTGCTACACATCATCATGTCTGCGCTGTTGTGGTGAATATGTTCACATGGTGTAACTTCAATGTATTTTAATTGATTTATTTTTATTTCACCTTTAATCCCACTGAGATTAGAAATCTCTTTTGCAAGAGAGACCTGTCTAAGGAAGCAGCCAGACAGTAAACTGTAACAACATATTAAAATACAACATATACAAATTATACAGAAACTCACAAAAAACACAATGTACAACAATGTAAAATGCAGGAAAAACAACCACACATGTCCACCACCAGCTTATGTGCACAAGAACATATAAATGGTTAATGTTTAAAGATTTTATGCAGATTAACAGTGGGTATGTGGTTTAATGGTGGAGACCTGGAGACAGATGTATAGAAAACCAAAAATAAAGACGTTTGTGCAGCTATATCTTTCCTCAGCTCTCATCATTGTTTTAGTTCACTCTCAGAGGTATGGCTCTTCCAGGCCTCTTCATATCTCTGTCTGAACAGGCCTTCAGCATGAATGAATTAGGTGCAGACCCATCTGTTGGACCTCCGTCCACTCCTGCTCTCAGTGACTCACTAAACTGCTGCATCGCCATGAACAAAAACTCCACCTCCAGAAATAAAATCCATTGCACCAACATTGAGCTGCTCACAGCTCATAATCCACACCTGAGAGTTTGCTGATGTGAGGTGAGCAGTAACACTTCATTCATCCTGCAAGAGTCCACAACGCTGCTGCAGGCACTGATATTATAAACCAGTGAATGCAGCGCTGTGGCTCCCTGCTGAGTGGAGGAATGCAGCGTTAGCTTTAGCTGAAGGCATGAACTGAAAGATTTCTCTGTGTAGGTAAATGTTGGATGTTTCAGGTTGAGTTTTCAGAACAATGCAGCAGGATGGTTTTCCATTAACTAAATGGAATTATGAAATACCAAATAAATGATATGAAATACCAAATATAATCTTCAAATTTTTTTCTGAATTAATGTGATAATTATTGGAAATACAGAAACATAGGACATTTTTTATTTGTGAATAAATTATGATAACAGACCAGAATTTTATGTTTTTCATGAAAACTGCTGTTTTTTCTGAATCAACAAGAAAATTATCGCAAAATTCTGTGAAAAGTTGTCATGAAAAAATACAATTCTGGTCTGATTCTCAGACTTAGTGAGATAATTATTTCATTAATTCGAAAAAATAGGGCAATTTTTTTTCTCAAGTGAATGCATCGCACGACTATAGATAAGATAAGATAAGATAAGATGATTGGTGCAATGACTTCATTTGTGTGACTTCCAAAAGCAATTCAATCAATGATGATCGTTTTTATGATCTGACGACATCAGGGTTACACGTAAAAAAAGGTTCAGGATTCCTAAAGTTTTGAGTTAAAAATTGGCCCATTAATGTCCACAGAGAGAGCATCTCTTAAAACACAAGGAGCAAACAGACAAACTGAAAACTGAGAGAGAGAAAGAATCTGGACTAAATACACAGGAGGCTAATTAGGAACATGTGACACCAATCAGGGCAATCATGAAGGCAGGAAATGTAAAGTTAAACACGAAACCTTCAAAATAAAACAGGAAATTGTTAAAATTGGATGTTAGCTGACCCATCCATCAACGCTCCATCCTCCCTTTTCTGGAATGTGTGATGCTGTTATTTTTCTTGGGAGGACAGTTTTAGTTCTAAATGCTCAGAACTCTTCACCAAACGTCAGTCAGAAAATCCTCTTGATTGATGTCATCATCTGAAACAACTCTCAAGATCTGACGGGTGATTTTAACAACCGTCAGAAATGAACCAAAACCAGCTTCTTAAAATGTATTTAAGACTAAAACATAAAACATAACCATTTGTCATTTTCTGCTCAGTAAAATGTTCTTGTAAAATAGTAAAATATTCTAAGCTCTCTGAGAAAGAAAACCAAAAACGATAATTTTACTGCTCTTAGTTTCCTTCCCTTCTTCTGTCTGCATATTTTATTCATGAGTTGAGTTTTGAAACCAGACTTTTTATATTGATCTGTCCTCTGTTTGCCTTTAACTTTTTACCTCAAGCTGGTCTTTTAGATTCAGCGAATGTTCTCCAGCAGTAGCCATTAGATGTAATGAGGTAAACTCAGACAATTCTGCATCAACATTGAAGCTGCGCTACCTTTAGCCTCACTGTGCTGGACTTTAACTCTGGTGTTTGCTATAGGATGAGCAGGATGATTGATTTGCATGCAATAACCTGAATTTTAAAGATCAATAAAACTGTGTTATAGCATGGTGATCCCAGGGAAACAAGGATTGATAAATAGTTATCACTTTTTATCACGTAATCCTCACAAGATACCTGAGATCTGCAGTTCTGAACGAATGAAAGGAGATTCTATAAGTCTGTCTGTAATTTTAGGCTAATTGTGACGTAATTACCTTAAAGTTGGTGCAACCCTGTTTATCAATTAAATTTGTATACAATCTGCAATATCAGTTATGGAGGCTCTCAGTAGAGTCATACCTCCACCAAGGCCCAACCCTTAAGACAGCTGACCTCAGGATTCTCGCAATGTTGAAGAAAGTGGAAAACAAATCATGGATCCATGGGGAACTGTAACCTGACCCTGTAACCTGTATTGTTTAATGTTTATGTCTGCTCTGAGAAAATGTGATTTTTGAGTACAGACAGTCGTGTTGTTTAGAAACACAAATACTCCTGAATAAAGTTAGAAGACTGCATTAAGATCCGAGTGCATCGTGTCTATACTTTCTCTTATTGAACACTTTAGTACAAGACTTGCTGCTCTATTTTGCGCTAGCTGAAGCTTGGACAGCTATTTATTAAAACTTCTCGGTGGAGGTAATGAATTGCAAAGTAAGACACCGTCAGACTATTGAATGAAACATCTTTAGTTAACGTTAGCTAGCTGCAGATCCATCGCTCTGCTCAATATCGCAACTTTGACCATTCCATTTGTTGTATTGGCCCATTTGCAAACACTGGAGTGATGACTGGCTCTTGTTACGCCCCCATCAAAGTGGGCATACAGACCCATAAATAATGGGGTATATGGTCAATCAACATCTCCTCAAAAACCGTGGTAAAGGTTAGTTAGTTAATTTTTACATTTTCATTAGTTGAACTGAGGTGATTTCTATGTGATTTTGCTATGATTGAGGTTTTGGTCGATCACCATCTGTGTCCTTGGACACCAGTTTTCTCCTTTTATTTAATTTTATTTTCAGCCTCCCTCCGTCAGCAGGATGAGAACTGATGACATACTGTCCTCTCAGCAACATCCTCCTTCACATCCACACTCAGACTTCATTGCCCAGGTCCAAACACAGCCCTCCACTGTAGCCGGTGAGTTGCTCCTCTCCAGCCTTTTGGCAGTCAAACTGCTTCCATCAAAAGCCAGTGAAGAGGAGCTGTTGGAGACGGAGGAGGTGTTACACATTTATGTAACCCACTCAACATTTCCCAGCTGGTCCTGTGGAGCCTGTTCCTCAGGGGGTTTTATTTTCTCTGTGAGCTGAGCCTGAGGGTAGTTTTATATTTCAGATATGTCTGTGCAGGTCTTAGGGGCTGTTTACACGACAACGGTTTTACCCTGAAACGGTAAACGTTTGTTGGGTTTTTTGCTGTTCATTTACACGACAAAACAGCGTTTTGGGGCCTGAAAATGCAAACTTTTAAACGCAGACTCTTTTAGATGGACTGCCACCATGATGTGGACAGCTAGAGTACCCAATGATGTACCGTAATGTATACTGCCACCATCAGGAAGTCCAATGAGAAGACTAACATGAACCTTATGAACCCTTAGCTTGCCTTAAGATTTGCTTGACTCAATCATTATTATATCCATGTACCAAAGACGGTGAACTTTTGTCTTGATTTTCAAGTCTTCATGACCTTTCTTATTTTTTTTTATATCCAACAAATGAGTTTGTTTTGCTATGTTACACTAAAATTTGGGGTACAGTGCAGGTAATGTACATATTGGTAACAAATTAAAGGTGAAAAATGACTGGAAGCAGAAACGGTCACCGGTTTGATCAGGAAGGAAACCACGACTTCATTGTTTGAATGCAATGAAGTCGTAATGGGGCGTCTGTTTGTTCTGCCTCTGTGACAGCAGTGGAGGAAGTAACGGCGCCGAAATGCACAATCTGTATGAACGTGAGGTAGAAAGGCAGGATGAGGCCGTGACGTTTTGATATATTTTGCGTGCAGCCCAAACTGGAAGACTTAGAAAGCAGCTAGTAGCTGTTAGCGGCTAACTCAAACCGACAATGTCTTCTAATTAGGGAGGACAGAACAACGTTTGGGAGCTGCTCAGCATCCGATTGGAGTACGAGATCAACCGCCATGTCAGTAAGAACACACACAGTCGTTCTAGAGAAGGAACATTTTTGCAGCATTTTTGCGTGAATGTTACTTTTAACAAACACAGCAGTTAGCCCTTGCCTATGGCTTTTATTCTGCTTTTTTTATTTTCTATTTTGCTGCTTTGGAGCTGATTACTGCCTCTCTCTGTGTGTTATATTACTCTGCTCTGCCTCTGTCCACCAGCATTATAAAAGCAGGAAGTATCTTGGTTCCACAGAGTTAGACAACACACACCAGGGAGCGTTCAGGCTGCAGTCTGGAGATGTAATTAACCTTGCAGTCTTTTGTGCACATCAGGAGTCCGTTCAGCTTTATTTGATTATTTTCACTTGTAATTGCATTTTTTTTCACACTGTGCACCAAAGACAATCTATTTTATTTAACTTCTGAACTCATCTGGTCTCACCGCCATCAAAGACAGGATCTGGATTCTAACTGCAGACCATGCAGCTTCATGGTTTCATCATAACCAGTCATCTTCCTCTCCGCTGCAGATGCTGCACTGTTAATGGAGGGAAGGCACATTTTGGGGAACATAATCTGCTGACTGTGCAGCTTTGCATAGGATGAAGCCTTGATATGAGGTCGTTACAACATTCTCTGGTCATTTGTTGTGATGGAGTCCTGGTGGTGGGGATACTGATACGTGTTTTTCCCTTCAGTACGCAGCAAAGCTTTGCTTTTATAATAACATCTCATAAAATACTAATCCCACCCTCATATACAGCCTTTAGAAAGGAGAGATGTCGGATTGTTGTGTGTCTGTCCTCATATTGAAGACCTCAAAGGGCATCATCCTGCTCATACCATAGAGTGGTATCACCTTGCAGTAGGTCGTAGATCATTGCTCTTGGCATTTATTATTCAGATTTCAACTTGGGGTGTGAAGTAGTACTGAATCAGGAGTTCATCAAGACAGGAAGAAGTCTGAGTGCTATTCAAATGATGAAAATGATCATTCAGATTAATGGTGGATAATAAATCATTAATGAGAAAAATGTTAATAATATTACCTGCAGCAGGTTGGAAATATCCAGAAAACCTCCAAAGGGAGCCACCCTGGAGGCATAGACCTAACCAGATGCCCGAACCACCACCACCGACTCCTGTCAAAGGAGCAGTAGCTCCACTCCGGATGTCCGAACTCCTCACCCAGGGTCTAAGGCTGAGCCCAGTCACCTTTGGGACCAACCTGTTTGCTTATAAACTAAAAAAAAAGGTTTGCTGCCCTGGACTACTTGTTAATGAGGAAATATAACACATTTCCCTGGACATAAAAAGCTGAGATAAAGAACAGTTAAATTACAACAACACATGTCCAACCATTAACCGCTGCTCTGTCAAACTGGTTATCTCCCCCTCCGTCTATCCCTCTCTCTGCCTCCTTCTATTTGTCTTTCATCATTAACGATCTCTTCTCCCCCGAGCCACTAATTATTTTTAATTAGTCATAGCTGTTTCTATTCCTGGACCTGCTAATTACACGTTTACCAATTAGTATCTATTAAATATGGGGACATATTTTTGTGTGTGACATCAAGACGGCCAAATGAAGGTTTTGCGTCGATACCGACGTGGATTTGCATCAGTGCAAATATCTTTTAATGACTCATGTTTGAATGTGAACGTGTCTGTTTGTGATGTAATATGTCTGTGTATGTGTGCCAGGGTTAGAGCAGAGGCTGACCCCTCCTCCTCTGCTGCCTGGAAATAATTTCAGCGTAATTGTGTTGCTATAATTGCCTCATGGCGTCAACTTGGCTTCCCCATTACCATTGTTCTCAAGCAGAGCAGAGGTCATGTGATCTCAGAATTACATGCACAAACTTTCTGTGTTTGCTCTGCAGAAGAGGATGGAGGCAAATATAATCACCGCTCCTGCTGAGGAGCTGAAGTGCAAACACACCACAGGTAAAAGGGTTTATCAGCGTCCTGTCAGAGAGAATCAGTGGCGTCCTCCTCCAGCCTCCTGCTGCGGCGATGCAAAGAGACTCAATAGATAGAGGAGAACAGAGATGCTGCTCCTGCTGGGAACACCTCTGATCTGCTAACATAAAAGCTCCAATATGTAGTTTATGTGTGCCTACAAAGATGGATGACATATTCAGATTTTAAGTAAAAAAGAATAAGACATATTTCCACACACCTTGGTGAACGATAGGCCATAATAATAACAATAATAATAATAATAATAATAATAATAATAATAATCTTTATTTATATAGCACCTTTAAAAACAACTGTTTACAAAGTGCTTTGACAGACAAAAGACATGAAACTCAAGGTAACATTACAAAACCATATAACCAGGTAAGATTTGAGACAGAGCTGAAAGAATACAAATTTAGGATAAAAATAGAAAATGATATAATATATAAATGATATGAAACCGAGAAATGGGGCAAAGTCAAGTTAATGGTCAATAAATTAAAGAGAGAATGAATATGATGACGAAATAAAAGTCGATCAGTATAACAAAGTAATATGTAATAGATAAATAGAAGATAGTAAAAGGTAATAAATAGATAATAAGATGATGACATCACATCCTGGGGATAAAATCACAGAAAAAAAACAAAGGGGTGAAAATTATAAAAGAAGGTAGAAGAAAATCAAGAAAGATAAAGGACAATTAAAAGAGAATAAAAAACACAATTAAAAATAAAATATGACGTCTCAGACCCAGAATAAGACCAATAAGACAGGAGGAATAAATAAATAAAAAATAGAATAAATAAAACAAAGAGAGAGTGCAGAGAGTGCAAACCTCCACAAAGGCCCTTTAAAAAAATTCCCAGATCCAGATCCTGATCCGGATCGTCACCACAATGTAATAACCTCTAGGATATGCAAGGGTCCATCTTAGTGTGTAATCCTGCAAACAAACAAACAAACAGAGAAACAGACAAACAAACCTTGTCGGAGGTGAAAAGTGAAGAGGATGATATTACATAAAGGCAAATATATAAAAAAGTGTTTTAAGAAGAGATTTAAAAGAGGTCACTGATTCAGCAAAAGCCAGGAAAGAACCAGTAAATCCTGGTGTGAATGCAGATGCAGGAACGGATCCAGGAATGTTTCCCGACTTTCTTTAATATTTCGTGATGTTTTTTTTTTTTTTTTTAGCACGTTCTCCGATTTCCAGAGCAATCGCCAATCAATTTGGCAAAATTCTCTCACATTCATCCGTCACAGTTTGGCAAGGAAAATGATTTAGCAGTTCATGACCTCCATGGAGGTCAAAGGTCAGGATGGAAATGTTCTGTTTCCATCATATCAGCAGATGGATGACAGACATTTATAACACATCGGCCCGATGGGGAGAATTTGTGTTTGTATGTGAGAGGAATTCTAATGAGAGCTGCTGTGTAGGTATATTATTGAACATGCTGTGAATGTGCTTCAGGCCATTTGATGTCTTTTAAATGTCATTATTTTCTGTATGTTTTCTGATTGAGAGACCTCTCAGTCTCTTATTTTATCGATTTGGTTTTAGGGCACGTTTACTGAATGGCTCAGTCTCAGGCTCTGCCCTCATGGCTGCCAGCAGCAGGCAGCTGTTTCCTGCAGATAAGCTCTTGAAGTAAAGTAAGATTAAATTTATTGTGAAGAGAATCTATAGTCTTTGGTGCTTGGACGTCGACAAGGAGTAAATCACCAAGGGAAGCCATCAGACAAATGAGGTGCTTCCATTAGGAAGGAGACTTCCCCCCTGGAGCTGGTTGTGGTGGCGAGGAACGGAGCTCGATGTTGGGAGGACTTCATGATAGGAAGATATCTGATTGGAGGATTTAATTGGAAATGGCCAGGTGTCCACGGTCGAGACGGTGAAATGAAATGACAGCTGAACGATAGCTGAGGGCATATTTAAAGTTTCACAGCTTACAAATGATTGGCAAAAGGAGAATGTGACGGGTTGCAATTGGAAGAGGAGAATGAACTAGTGAAGCCTAAAGCTAGCAAGAAACGGCTGGTGACAAAAAGATAGTCTTCCTCAGTGAAGTTTCGCTAAGCTTCACAACAGTTTAGCAGCTAACGAGCTACATATTTCACTCCAGTTGGTGGGGATGAAAACAGAGCCACTCACCATGGCATCGACGAGTATGACTCATCAACTGCTGGGTTACTTGTGTCCACCTCACATAACCAACAACCCAGAGTTGGACAATCTGAATGTAATGGATCGTGTTTTTATTATGGGATGAAAGTCTGAAAGAACATAAAAAAGGGGGTACCTCAAGGTTCATCCTTAGGGCCATTGCTCTTCTACCTGTAAAGGGCATCTGAAATCGATTTAGTTTTTCATTTAATTTGGAGGACTTTTGTGTATAAAGAAGAAATGGCTTAAATGTCATCAAATTGACCCAGAGGCTCTCAGTGTGAACTTTTGGAGTATTAATAAAGTTCTGACCAAAATGTAACAAACAAGAGTGAGAAGTTTGGGTGACATCAAAAAGCAAGTTGAAGAAGTATCGTCTATTTCTAGACAACTTATAACATATTAATAAAGTATAAGCTGAATGCTAGCACTCAGGCTAAAAGCATCTCCTAAATGGACAGGTGGAGGTAAAACAAGAGTGCACAGAGAGGATTATGGGAGGCGAGGGGGGGGAAGCAGGTGAAAGCAGTGGAGAGAGAAGTTTGTGAGGGTGAGGACAGTCTGGGAAGTTTGGATGGAAGTTAAAAACAGGTTAAAAAGGAGCAGTGCTGTTGTGTAATGAACAATCCATTGTCCATTCCTTTAGAACTCAATAGATGTTTTTTTGATGAATGCTGTCTGAAAACCACAGGAGACACTCAGCAGCTGAAGGCTGGAAACACACGACATTCAGCGAAGAAACGGAGGAAATAGCTTCAACATTTTTCATTTCACAAATACTTTGAAAAGGTAAAAAATGTGGAATATTTTTCACCTTTTCATTGCTCTGCCTGCATGAAGTGAAGAATTGACAGCAGTGGTGCAGAGCTGTGTTGGTATCGGAGTAACTGTATGCTAGCCTCTGTCTTTTATTCACCTTAGCTACGGAGGCAGCATACACATGGGACGAATTTTTTAGTTACTTTTCACGTTTAATATAGTTTCATATATTATGAAAATTATTATTTTATGATTAAATTAAATTGTCATAATACTATCTGAAGAATAATTATCACTACTGATAGTGACATAGCCTGCACAACACTTATATTACATTATATTACATGTTTTAATACATCTGACAGTAATGGCATCCTCTTCTTGTGCTCCTCTGTTGGTCCCCAAGGGTCTATTGATTTTCACAGCTACGCCAATGATACCCAAATATATGTCCTAAAAAAAAACCTGATGCCACCGATGCATTCATTTAATTTAAAATCCACCTAATAAAAAGGCAAAACAATAAACATGTCATACATGGCCATCATTTATTTATTCATTTCATATGCAGAGAAAAATATACAATTTTAAATTCAAGCTTCAGCAAAAAAAGGCTCTATGCATCAACAACAAGCCGGCTAATTCCGTCTGCCATCTGCAGAACAGAAAGTTTAAGTACCTACAGCCAGAGTCATGTGATACAAACAGCTTTGTCACGTGACGTCAACCAATCACAACGAATACCAAATAAATTAAAATCATCGCAAGATAGTGTCAGTTAATATTTAAGCAGATATAATTAGGCTACATTATGATTTAGCATTAAGCTAACACTCTGACTTCGACCCCCATGAACTGTTTGATGTCATGACTCAGGCCGTGAGCAAAATGCAGTTCACAAGTAACACATAGATACAAACCAGACAGCGCCCCACAGCAAAGAAACACTAATGCGACACTGTTTTTCTCTTTTGATAGCAATAATAAGAATAATAACAACATCAACAGTGTATTTTTTTCTTCCTTGATCAGGATTTTCGACACGTTTTTCATCTGACATTCATGTGGTCTGTAAAATGTAAACGGATGAAAGGAATCTCCCTGCGTTCCGATGCACGGAGGTAACGACACCGTTGAGGTTGGTGAGTTTTTATTAACACACCAACAAGAGAAAGAGATCCAGGTGTTAGACGATGACCAGAACTATGTTTTATACTTTTACGTAAGCGAAATATTCTAACGAAATGCTTATATAGAGCTAACATTTTGCCCTCTTGAAGTCCTTTTTAGGTTGTGCACCAAACAGTCATACAAAAAAATTTTTTTTTCATTGCCTCTTCATTTAACAGTAAACAATTAAGAACCTCACAGCTGCGACATAGAGCGTTTTCATACAGGTCGAAGCCAGTGTCCTCGAGGCTTCGGCCATTATTCCTACACAAAGTCTGCTAGGTTGTATAAAAGAGGACTAGCATTCATAAACCTGACTCAGAACAGAGCTGGACCATTAAAGATAACAGACGTATGATGAAAATGTAGAGCTCCCTTCAAACTCAAGTGTTTTTTCAAGATCTGATGACATTAATATCATCTAAAGAAACTAAAAATGTAATGTAACCCTCAAAAAGGCACCAATTTCACTCTGAACCCACTGGTGATGATACACAACTGAATTCACTTCACTTTTGTGCGATATAACAGATCTAAATACCGAAACACAGCACTGTGTTGTCTTTGCTAGCATTGGTTTATCTGACTGACTCAGAAAGTTATGAACGTGTTTATTAAATCTTCTGGTGAGGTTGGGTATGACCAAAGGAACAGTCCATTACAATTTGGTGGTGATCCGGATCATTACAGGCCCGCAATGCACTGATCATGATTCGCTGTCTGCTAAAGGTGTTCATCAGGGAGAAGAGTGAAGAAGAGCTGCACCTGCAGTTTTACTACCAGTAGAGGGCGCCAGGGTCCAGAGGAGTTGAGCTCCATTACAGATTTGTTTTGAAAGGGAAGGTGTGTCACAGGGAGGCTGAAGCACAGTCATTCTACATACAGCCTGTTCACTTCCTATTATCTGCTGCTATTCCGCTAGAGGGCGCTGATGAAGGAGTCCTCAATGAATGGAAGTGAATGGGGCTAAATGGCTAAAATTATTATTTTCTCCTATTTCTCAACAAAAAGCCCAATTTTCTATTAGTTTATGCAAATATAATATTGATTATATGTCAGAAGTGAAATGAAAACACACCAATGTTCTTTCATTTTTCTTACAAGGAAGCCGATTTTGCCAACAAACTGCTAGCATTCTGCTAATGAATGCTGATTGGTCAGTTGAGGATTTACGACTGACCCGACGTCTGAGGACACTGCAGAGAGTTATTGTATTATTATTATTATTATGTATTATTATCTTCCCATTCATGTCAGTTTAACCCATTGTTAGATTTGTTTGTGATTAAACTGTTGAACCAGATCTATATGTTTAATGTTTTAGCAGGCACCTGCAAGCCAATCAGAGGGTTTCTTGTGGCCATGGTGCAATCTAGACTTTATGTGTAGATTTATATATACATGTTTTTGGCTTTCCAGGGTTATTTGTAGACAACAGTGTGTCTAATTATGTTAATGGCTATCACTAAATCCAGTGTGGTCGTTAAGGGAAGTGTGTTTTCCCTTCTTCTGTTGTGTTCCGGTCAAATCTGACTCAAGTGTTCTCTTTAGTTTTAGTTAATTTCATCTGTTTGTCATGAGGTTCCATGACTTTGTTCATACACAGCATCTGAACACACACAACACATTTTGAGAATTTTTATCAAATTTTGGGTGTTTTATTGAACTTGGTGTTGGACCGGTCATTAGAAACGCACCTTTTTGGATTCCATGGCAACCCCCATGGGAACCTACCACCAATAGGATTTTTACCCCATGGGAACCACAGCTGTTGGTAATTATCAAAAACAACAACATTGTTTCATATACAAGTTTCTCAGCTCTGTTATATAAACCTTTTTTTCTGTGGCAGCATGATGAGCTCAGATCAATGAGGCCTACAGGCCTTGTAATGTTCACCAGAACCTGAGTGATAATATAGGGATTATTATGGATTCATAATAAGCTAGAATGGAGCAATCATTTTTGACCGGGAACACCAAAAAGACGGCTATTTCAAGAAAAACAAACTCAAAATTGAATTGTTCTCTGATTGGCTGATGACTTCTGTCCTCCGAGGCTTTATGAATACAGATCTGAACTAGTATAACTTACAGCAAAGCACCATTAGAACACATTTATCCAGCCAAACAGCTTCAGTAACAGACTTCACTTGATATTTAAGGCAATGTAAGTTCAATTGTTCCTCTCAAACAAAAAGAAAAAATATCCAAAATTAGGAAAATTAACATTTACACATGCTGCAAAGAGTAGGTGCAGCAAACAACTTGATTTGTACAGACATCACTTAGAACCTATATACATACATGCTGACAGCAAACCATAAACCTTCATGACAGCGAATGCTGTCTACTCCCTGAAACTCATCCTGTTAATTAAAAGCTAAAAAAGAAAACACATTTTTAATTCAAAGTAAAGAAACCAAAAATCTATGAAGAGAGATCAATATAAAATTAAAGAGGACAGCAACCCTAAAAGAGAATCCACATTATACCTGAACCATCAACGGTTTAACGGCTGAAAACGGCAGGAAAGTGAAATTAAATAGTGTTTCTGTTTAATTCCTCACCAACACAAACAATTTAATATTACTGTTTTCCTGAAGTTAGACCCAGAAAAGAATCTAGAAAGAAATATTTATTGTTTATAAGAAGCTGATTTTACTTTTTTAAATTAAATGACACAGAAAAATGCACCATTTTCTACAAACGAAAGATACATTTCAAGCTAATAATAGCAGTATGTCACATAATTTCATCCTTTTAGTGCATACTTTTGATATTTGATGACTTTTGTCTGGGAATACTCTCTGTATGGTTTCAGAAAGGGTGCAGGACAATGAGAGTACCTGATGTGGTTTCTGTTTCAGGGTTAATTTCCACTTTAAGACACTAAGAAGAGAGAGAGAGCCCCTTTGTCCCTTGGAGTGGGGTCAGAGCACCGTGACCCCTTCCTCCTACTTTGTCACTAAGGTGAGTCAAAATGACTCACTGATAAACCTCAAGTCGACCCCAAATTCACCAGCAACGCCCCACATTTCTACCTGTGATCCCCCAAAACCTGACAGCAGCTGGAGACCTGGGAAAAACAGCAGAGACACGTGTTATCTCCAAAACATCTGTGATTAGATGGCTTCTCTCATGTTCACCTTGATTATATCCAAAATGCCTAAAAGGTAGGTATGAGAGGGTGTTGATCCCTCTGGACCCGGACCTGTGACTGGTTATTGTCCTAAAGCTTAAATTTTGCAGTGTTTCTATTTTAACTGGCTAAGCTTTTCTGACGTCGCATTCACCAAAGAAACAAAAAATGAGACACCATCTAATTGTTACTAGATCGTAATTATGAGAAAAGATCTCATCTCATCTCAAGGCAACAAAGGAACCTTAACTTTTCTCATTATTTTTCTTTTTTTTTCTAATTGCAAGACAGTAACTCATGACTACGAGATAAAGTGTCTATTTTTTGTTTTTTCCTTTAGCATTGGTGTCTGTTTGTTTTGTTATAAACAGATGCTGATGACATTTTTTTTTTGGAGATGTAGGATATGGTCCAATGAACAATCCATTAGATTGTGGTGATGATCCGGATCACTATGGGTCTACACTGCCCTGTTCATGACTCGCTGCCTGCTCAAGGTGTTCATCAGGGATATGAGTGATAATGAGCTGTACCTGCAGTTCTCCTACCAGCAGAGGGCACTAGGCTCCTGTGGAGGTGAGCTCCATTACAGATTTGTTAAGAAAAGGCAGAGGTGTGAGCTCTCTTCTGTACATCTCTGCTGTTAAAAACAGACAAATTACCAACTGACTGCAGAAAAGTAATTTTTGCTGTGGTTATTTATTTTATTTTATTTTTTTGCAGCAGATACAATAACATGTTCCTGGAAAGATGGAGAATATTCATGTTTTGACACCTAAGTCTGCTCTTTAAACACATTTTAGTTTATGTTTAAACTCAAAAAACAAAAATTAGGTTTCAATTTAAGCTCAATAAACAGAATCCGGCAGCCATACTCTTTATCAATATATCAATATATTTATCTTTTACTATTTCTACTGCACTGTTTGCATCAGACATGTCAGATTTTGTGACACTCTTGTCACATCATGTTTTCCTGAACAGTTGCACAAGAGTTCAAGTTCAACGTAAATCACAGATGTTTGGAAATGCCAGATGGTGTGCATGTTTCAAAATATGAAATTGTTTTATTTCCCACTAAGAAGAACAATTAAATGACAAATTATGCCTTTCAGATGTTTTCTAAAGCTGGACATACACTTTATGATTGGGGCCCGTTTTTCACCCAATTTTTGAGCCACGCGAATATTTAAAATTGCATTTATTGAATGCATTTTTTTAGCCCAGGTCATAAAAGTTCAAGTCCTGACACTAAAACACAGCAACAGGAGGAAATAAACAAAGGCTCCTGATTCTCTTGTTGAGTTTTTGTTGCTTTGTCAGGTTTTTCCGCCCCCCCGAACCTAAACTCGAAATTTTCAACACCCCAAAAAGTGATAATACAAAGTTTTCAAATACCACAAAAGCTCTTAGAAACTTGTTTTAAGACAAGATTTCCCAGGCTGATGTTACTCCTATGAGAAATAACATTCATGAGACCCATTGTGGGTCCATAGACACAGTTTAAGAAATATCGTTCAAGATTAGCATGTTGCACGTTGTTCTTCTCTGTATTCCAACTAACGGTTATAATACAGCTAACTTCTGGTGTCAAGTATCACATTATTCTTTGAGTGACATTCCCAATCGTGATAAAGGCTCGGCAGCTTACTATCATTATGTGGTTCTATTTCTAGAGACACCACCACAATAAAGACACCGTACTGAGATAAGTATGAGGCGTTTTGTCCTCTGTATTCCACTCAAGACACAAAGTTCCACATCAACTATTACTGATATAATTAAGTGTAATGAAAAGTTTCAATTTCACACCTCCAGAGAGTTCCTCAGCCACGATTCGTGCTCCCAATGTTTTTTTGTTGTTGATATTATACAATCACCAAAGTCATCCATGGCGGTTTTAGAGATTTTGGTATCTGCAGCTCGTTCTGTTATTGTTTATATGCTCTCTCCAAATGTCTAGGCTTAACCCCTGCCTCATCATAGCCCAGTACAGAGGACTGGGTACTGGATTCAGCTGATCCACTTCATGTTACTAAGGCGGTTATTTTTGGCGCTGCAACAAATGTGTGTTTATGTCCAATTCAAGACAGTTGAATCCTTTATCAAGTCTTAACATCAGTATGTCCAAATAGGGGAATTAGGGCCAGAATCATTCCACTTCATCTGAGCTACTACAAAATCTGGCACAGCCTCAGACCATGATGTCACCATCCTTTTCCATCCAAGCTTCCATTTCTGTCCTTATGAGCTCCAATGGGTCCAATGTTTGTCATCGCTTTGCTTCTTCCTAAATTCTTTTCCTTTCGACCCCATCCTCCTCGTCTAGCTCCCCCCCACCCCAGGCCAGTATTCTAGTTGGGGGGCGGGGGGGCTCGTGCCGCTAGAGAGCTGTAATCTGAGTCAATTCTGTGTTGGAGTTCCCCGTCCCCTGGTTCTCTCCCCTCCGTTGGGGGTCTACCCCCACCAAGGGGAGCTCCACGCCTAGTCATGCGGGATTAGGCGTCCCTCCCCCAGGCCCCCCACCATCTCCAGCCTTGCAGCTGTACGCCGCCGCCACCTCCCTGGCGATGCTCCTCATCCTGCCGGACTGCTGCGTATCGAGGCGGAACGGCGATGGGTGGCAGAACTCGCGGAAGCAGCGCTTGAAGTTTTCGTCCAGGAAGGCGTAGAGCACAGGATTCAAGCTGCTGTTGACGTAGCCCAGCGCGATGCAAAAGTGCATCAAGACCAGAGTGAACAGGCTGCTCAGGTTGAAGCCCAGCGACTGAGCCAGCACCATGATCTGGATAGGAGTCCAACAGACGACGAACGCTGCCACCACCACTAGGACCATCCTGGTGATGCGCCGCAGGTTGCGGTCCTTCTCCTTGGAGCCGGACAGGATGCGAACGCTGCGCAGGCGCTTGACCATCAAGCTGTAGCAGATGCTGATAATAGCAACAGGGATGAGGAAGGAGAAGAGGAAGACGCAGGTGCCGAAGACAGGATCCCAGTGACTTCTTGGTTCAGGTAAAACCACAATGCACTCAACACCTAGATGCAGGGAGGAAGAGAAGAAATGAAAGATGTGGCAAGAAAAATTATCACAGCAGACAGAATCAGGAGGGTAGAGACTGAAGAGACACTAATTACAGGATCAGGTTAGCCTAAATTGGCATAAAGACTGTAAACAGGGAGAAACTATAGCTGGTGACATTTCCAAAAATAAACCTTTTATATTCTGTGCAATTAAACTGGGATAAAACCTACTTTGTATGTTACAGAGAACAACGTGGGGGATATCTGACTACCAGATGTTAATTACTAATGCTAATTACTAATGCTAATTACTAATGCTAATTAGGTGGTGATAATAATAAAAGATGATGAAAATATAAAACATTGCATTTATGTAGGATAAGGTGTTGTAGGGACAAAGGATAAAGGGATAATGGAGAAGACAGCTGTAATATGTTTAATCATAATACTGTCTGCAGCTAAAAGAGGATGAGGATAGGAAAGGAGGAAGAAAACAGGAAGATAAATGTGTCTGGACCAACGAGAAGAGGCACGCAAAAACTAAACAGCATGACTGTAGAGGTTTAGTTATAAACAATAAATTGGTAAAAAAAGTAAGATGTTTAAGAAAGATTAGAATAAATAGTAATAATATACTGAGCAACTTTAAAAATGCATATTTTTAAGAACCCCCTATTTTGCTTTCACTAGCCCTATTCTACTGAAACACACACACACACACACACACACACACACACACACACACGCACACACACGCACACACACGCACACACACACACACACACACACACACACACACACACACAGACACACACACACACACACACACACACACACACACACACACACACACACACACACACACACACACACACACACACACACACACACACACACACAGAGACACACACACACTGCAGTGTAGCCTGAGTCAATAGTCCAGATAAAACCACATCAAACAAATAGGAGTACGAACAGTTAAAAGAAAAATATGATCTATTATTCCATATGCAGGTTGCTTTTATTCAGTAGCTCTTGCAGTGCCAGGAGTGCGGCAATGATTTACAATGTGTGGCTGTCCCCAGAAAAAAAGAAGCTCTATTAGGGCCACGCACCAGCTATTGATCAACAGCACAGTAAAAGTCCATGTGAGGAGGAGGGGAAGAGCATAAGCTGCTTTATAGGGCTGTGAGGTTTATGTGTTTGATAAAAATCGGCTCAGCATCCCCTGAGACTAAAGAGGAAGAAATGAAGCAGCGGAGCTAAAGTGAAACAACATCAACAAATATAAGAATAATTGATCCCCATAGGAAAATGATCCCTCCTTACGGTCAGAGGGCAAACGTCCACTGAGGTGTTTGAGGTCACATCATGTTTACATGGTATAGCAGCCTTACATTACAGCCTTATCTGCTTCCTCTGTCTCCTTCCACTCCTTTTTTAATTCATGCCATCAGCCAAGAAAAAGATTAAAAAGTATAAACTTCAAAAAAAAAAAAGTGTGTCAAATATCACTTATTTTCCTTTTTTCCTTGAATCAACAAACCTTAATGCTACGGGTCTGAAGCTAACAGGCTAAATTTCCCATTTGCTGCATAAATCTAAGAAGGACTTCATGGTGCATTCAAGTGGGTCCAAATAACAGGAAATCGTAATGTTTCTATTTTTATGCTTGGTCAACAGCACATTATAAAGTAATTAAGTCTCAAACCTCAGAATTTAGGACTATATATATATATATATATATATATATATATATATATATATATATATATATATATATATATAGACAATATATACAATAACTTATAACTTTAAACTTATAAAAGATACAGTTTTGTCAGTAAATTACTGTGTATTTACAAAATGTAAACTGTATTTAATGATAGGTAATAATAATAGTTTTTCACTGTCATTCTTGAATGTCTGCTTTCTTTTTCACATTTCCTTTCCTTTCCTTTCCTTTCCTTCCTTCCTTCCTGGTTTCCATTTCACAGTTGATGATTCTCCACCTCTCCTTTCCTTCTCGTCATTTATTACTTCTTTCCCCTCCATTGCGTTTTGTCTGCACCCTTTTCTGTTTTTTCCCCTCCATCTTTCCTCCTCTATTATTCTCATCCTCTCACTGCTCTTGTCTTGACTTTGTTGTCTTACTTTTCTCGCCTCTCGTTCAGGCCTTCAGGTTCGTTTTGCTGAAACCTATACCTGTTCATCAGCTTTTTGTCTTGTCATTTGTTCATTTGGCTCTTCTCTTCTCCTCCCCTCTCTGTTCATCCTCTCCTCTTTTGGATTGTTTTATTGCTTTCTCCACTTTATTATTTATGTCTGTCCTCTATTGTATTTATCCTCTGTGGAAAATAACTTTCTCCAGTTGGTCCATTCGCTGGACTCCGCCTTTCCCTCTTTCCTTTTCAATAACAGAAAAACAGCATTCTCCTCTCATTGTCCCCTTCATCCTTTCACCTCTACTCACTTTTTCACTCCTCATTTCATCCTCCCCATTTATTCCTTCCCTCCTCCTCCTCCTATATCTATCCGAGGACAATAACTATGGCCTTGCAGTGATTGGATCCTGTTGTCCTTCCACCTGAATGCATAAAAGCTTGTTACCTCAGTTGAACCACTGCCTCAGAGTCTGATGTCCTGACGCCACCTTTGGTATTTACCACCACAATATTTTAGGGGATTTAAACACCTCAGACGTCGACCAGCAAACAAATTTGCACGGTTAGATGAGGTATATTTGAGGTCGATGGGAATGTCATTGATTTAATTGTGTGATAAAATATTGGAAAACATTCAATTAATACCCTGTTTAAAGCACCAGAAGAAAAGTGACAGTGAATTTCAGTCTGGACCAAATTGGTGGACCAACTAGAAATAAGTAGGAGTGGCCCAAAACAAACACCATCAGCCATTGCACCTCACAGGGTTAGGTATGTACAGTACTTGCAGTCTGGTCTGGTTTGTAAGCTTAAACTGGTTCATGCACCATCATGGACTGAATCAGCGTTTTTCCAGACATAGGAGGCAACGTTTCCAGGCAACATTCAGTCATTTACTTTCCCAGGAGAAGGAGAGAATACTTGGACGACTACAAAAACAACGCTCCAAGCAGCAGGAAGAGAAACGCTGGACTGACAGGAAACCAGGAAATCAACCGACTCTGCTTTGAGTTTTTCTTCAGTGTTACAAGAACATACCTCGAAGTTTGTCGAGGACCTCGGTGTAAAAAACGGTAAGTTTCCAACAGCTGGCTGGAGAGTTCCAAGAAACGAATGTCGTTGTCCGGCGGCCGAGGACTGGATGAAAAACAACTCTTCGGCCGGGTTCTCTCCGGGATATCTAAAACATGGATGAGTCCGGATTCTTTTTCCAAACCTCGTAACCAAGACATTGTGAAAGGTGAACGATGTGGAGGAAAGCAGGCAAAAGACCGTCTGACCATCATGTTGTCGACAAACAAGGCAGGAGGGAAGGAGAAGCCAATGAGGCCACTGGTCTTCAGTCCTTTGAGAGGTCTTCTTAGACAGGCTTGACTGGAATATGATGAGTCACTGTTGTTCTGATGTACTGGGGAGTAGCTGCACTCCCATTCATGGGGAGTGACGGCTGAGTCAGGTGTGACACCTGGTACAAAAATTCAGTGTTTCACAGAATGAAACCTTCTATTGGAGACTCATGAGAAGCAGCTCGGTTTTGCAAGATTTTTACTTCGAACTGTCTACATGATCAAGTTTGACAGCTCCGGGATGAGCAGTTAATAATTATCAGTTCTTAAAACCCGAAAGAATTTCAAAATAAAAGTGGTTGTGATATGATCCGTCTTTTTCAACCAGTCGATGGGTTAGAGACAGATTTGTATGAAACTTTTGAAACAGGTGATTCAATTGTGTTCCAGAGGAACAGGAAATGCTGACTCTTCTGCAGCAGCTGATGAGTCAGCATGAATCTGGCAGAAATGCCACTTTTATTTTGTAAAAGGTAGGAGGAAGCTGTGATGCACAGGATTAACGAGGTGATCTGACATCTCCTGCACAGACGGTCAGAATAGCAAGTTATTTCTGACCCGTCTGACGCGTAAGGAGGTGTGAAGTTATTCTGCTGCAGCCAGCATGGTGACATTTGATTAAATCAATGCAAACACAACTGTGCGGTTGGCCAGACCAGACAAACAATCAGCATATGTGTACTGCTGCCTTCAGGTGCCTGCTGGGATTTAATTAACTGCAGCAGAAGTATTTATGCTGGAAAAGGAGATGGAATTTTCATTATGAAATAGGTAAACAAATGGCAACACAACAATAAATAAAATGTTTACTCTTGTAATTTTAGTGAACTTGGTTATCTTAATATCAATGCTTATATTATGCCAATCCTCCTACCACCAGGAAACACACACACCTCCTGGTTGGGAAGTGTTTGGCCCAGGTTAGCCTGGTGTGGTTGTTTTGGGGGTCTCTGTGGGCTGCTCTCCCTGAACAGAACAGCTCTCAGAACAGAACCATACCGCCAATGAGTTACTGCGAATACAAGTTATTGCAAATGTTAATAAACTTTATTTTGGACTTAAAGTGGTTCTGAATGTATTCTTGCATTATTTCAGAGAGTTGTTGGTATTTTAAAAACCAGCAGGTCGCTCTGCCCTGCCTTATTTAATGACCATCCTCTCTATTTCTGCCTCACTTCTGCACTGCTCTCTGGTATAATTGGTGCACCGAACACCAAAAATACCACAAAAACTGACAATTTCAAGTCAGGAACACACTGTTAGAGCACTTCCTGTGCAGTGTTTTGTTCTTTTCTCTGATGTAAAGACAGTGGGGGGTGGGGTGGGGGTATGGTGGTGACGTGTGTAGCCCTGATTTAGTGCACGGATATGGTCCAGGGTTTACGGGGGGCACAGGTGAAAGTAGAAGGGGTGAAGAAATGTGGTTGGGGATGGCAGAGGGGGAGAAGATAAAAGGGAGGGATGGCTGGAGAATGATCTGGAATGATCGAGAGAGAGAGAGAGACAGGTATGAATGAGGAAGGAGAGACTGGAGTGTATGTGGGAGAGGAGAGTCTGATGAGTGGGAAAATAACAGTAGCCATGACCCGCCGTACTCTTCTTCTGATTGGCTTACACTGATACTCTTACCACTGGCTCTTGAGTTAAGTCTAACTGCCTTTAATTTAAGCAGATAATAGTTTGTTTTGCTCCTGTTTTGTAGTTTCTCCTACTAAAAGTAGCCACGTTGCAGGATATTATGCCGTCCAATCAAATGAGAAGGTATCTGCACCTCTACTGAGACGCTGCACAGTAAGCTAATACAGAAAACTGCTGACCTTGCACTTTTCAAACCTTCATATTCCCTGATTGGACCTTTAAGAGTCAGGCAGTAGGAATTGTTGGCACTGATGCTGATGTGTGTAACAATAATAACATATTGGATGAAGGTTCTCTAATAATGCCAACAGCCACATAAAAAAAAAATCCTCAAACCAAATCAGTGATTCGTGACATATTACCTCATTATGGGAATGACTTTACAATAACCAGTCCATAAAAGACGAACTACACCATCAGAGATGATGAGCCATGCATTCTTACTATAAAGGCATTATATTAGCATATCTATTTGCTTTTGTAATTACTCCTTCATTAAAAGATGCACACTACAAATGCATACTTAAATAAAATAGTAGAATAATTGTACAAGTCTGTCAATATCTCAGTCCTACTAGGGAAAATGGGACTGAATAATGATCATATACTCATACAGTATGAGGCTTTATGGTATGTGTGCAAATACAAAATGAGCATTGATTAATAAATAATTTATTATATATAAAACTCCTACAGAGAAACCCACCAATGCACACAAGGAGGGAGATGATGAGCTTGTTGAGCTCTCTTCTCTGGCTCCTATTGGTCGCTGTGAGTCACACGAATTAAAGAAAAAGAATAAACGCAAAGGACGAGAGATTCTAGCTAAGTTTAAACCATGGTTCTATCACAAAAACATACGTCCATAGACGTCAGAGGGTTAATTTGTCTGTGACCTTTCAGTCTTTCATCTCCAACATCTAAGCTTCGGTCCTCAAGGATAACAGTGAACTAAAAGGTAAAATAAATGGTCATCCAATGACTTGAAAAGATTGTTTTTTATGTTTTCCCATCTGCAACCTCCGTGGTTAAAGCTTCAGGCACAAAGAACACCTGCTAAAAGTGGATTTTAGGAGAAAACAAACAGCAGACTCCCATCATCAAGCTACTTATGGCTGAGCTGCAGACTGATGAGTCATTATTGGAGCAGCCGCTGAGGGTTCATGTAAGGAAAACAAACACAGGTCATTAAAGTGAGAAAAAGAGGGATATTAATCCTCAAAGGAACAGAATCACCACAGTAAATTTACTTAGCATAACTTATGTATGAATAAAAGCTGCAGCATCGATGCTAATCTCTGCATCAGCACAGACGTGCAGCCAGGAAACACACTTTGACACATCTACAAGTCTTTTGGACGGATTAGTCAGCACATCTATTAGTTACAGCAAGGTGGCTGCTGATTATAACCTCCTCTCTGCCACAGGGTCCTTGGGCAAGGCTTTTGACCCCAATTACTGAGGGCGGCGTGCTGCGACTGTCCCTGCAGATGTCAGGTTGTGAAGCCACTCTGTTTGTTTGGAGGATACAGGAGGAGGAGGGAAATAGAAGCGAAGCAGAGGGAACCTTTTTCATCCGTCAAAGTCAATTTGTTGCAGAGTTTGCAGCCACGTAAGAACAGAGATGACAAATATACAGCGACGAGACTGAGCCCAGAGACTGCAGATGCAGTAGGGCTTCCCCTTCAATCGACTTGCAGCAGTGGAGATGAAGGGCATTTAGTTTTTCCCTGCAGGCGATGTGTTCTGTTGTTTTGGTTTGTTCGTCAGCAGGATGATGCAAAAGCTACTGGACAGGTTTCCACAAACTTTGGTGGAAGAACGGTGCATGACAAAGACAGAGGGAACCAATTTCAACAGAATTAAAGGCTCTCGTTCACAAGTGTGCCCTGGCCAAGAAGGCGGCAGCACCGACAGGCATGCATGAGGCGAGGTTGTGTCGTCATCGTTTTGGGTCGGAGTTGTGTTTTGGCCGTTTGGTTCAGCAGCGTTTTGAAAAGTCTCCACTCTGGAGCCCGTTTTTAAAAGTCTGCCTTTTCAGTCCCCAACAGGGGCGGATCCAGGGGCGGGGCCAGAGGGGCACTGGCCCCAGCTGAATTCTGATTGGCCTCTGATGTGCCCCTGTCACTTGTCTGTCTTTTTTTTTTTCTGTTTGTTTACAACTTGAATACTTGACTGTGTCAAGTTTTCTCCTCTAAACTGTTGTGTATGCTGTAATATAGTAGCCTATATAAGTATTTTCTTAAATGTAAAATTTTTAAAATAAAAAAAGCATCCTAATTGAAAATTCAATGATTGCTAAACTTTTTTGATGCACAAAATGTGCTTGAAAAAGGCACAATTTGCATAATATATTCAATTATGTGTGTCTTTACTAAAAGCTATGGAGCCAACAGCAAACAATGAATGACTGGTGAAATATTCTGTGTATACATCTTACTGAATAAGGAAATGTGCATGAATGTTGGACATATAGTTGGCCCCTCTGTAAAAAATGTGGCCCCTCTATGGCCCCTGATTTAGAAAAATTCTAGATCCGCCACTGGTCTCCAAAAACGCCGTTCTCATACAAACGGACGGCCAAAACGCAACAAAAAGTGTCCGTTTTTGGGTGAAACGGTCATCGTGTAAACGGCCCCTAAGATGTGTCTCTCCCCCTCCCTTACAGAGGGAAGGCAGGCAGGATGAGGAGGATGAAGAGCTGAATTTATCTCAGCTATCTGAAGGACACCTGTAGCAGTGCAAATAAAGTTAAACCACAGTAAGCGAGCTCCTGTAGCCAATAAGCCCTAAAAAGCCGTCAACATGCAGTGTCATTCCCAGTCTGGTGGATGTGGGGATTTTCCAGGACTGGGAGGGTATGAGGATTTAGAAACATTTAGAAATCGTGTCCTGGGAGCAGCTCGGTTTTATTCTATGCTTTGTGATGACGAGCACAAAAAATTCTATCACTTCAGACTGAAGTATTTCCTTTGAAGAATGTCTGATAAAATGTTGGTCAGGGTCCAGACATTCTTCCTGGCCCAGTCTGGGACCTTCTTTGATCCGACAGTTTCCCATCTTGACACGCAGAGTCAGTTTCAATGATTCATGACCTGAACAGAGAATGTGAAAGTGAGCTGAGGTGACTGATGACATCTGA